>JAQQSO010006000.1:0-11633 GCA_028658305.1 Pachyuromys duprasi
CCAAATGATATGAAAAATTAAACATGAGGAGGAGGGAAGATAGGGCTCCTCAGATGACAGAGCAGGGGGAAGGTGAGTGGAGGCAGATGGAGGGAAGGGGTGAAGAGACAGGGGGAGGGGGCAGAGTGTGAAATCTGTAAAAAGGAAAACATGGGCACTGTGCAAACTCTCAGCGACGACACCCCTCACTGGTCCAGATGGCAGCTTGGTAGAGTTGTTCTTGGATTTTGTGATTGGACAGGTTTTTCTCAGAGCCTGGTATCACTGTCAGAATTCAAGCCTTGGGCTCCTGTTCCCACAGCAGCTTGGGCTGACTTTGCGTTTGGGGCTGGGGAGAGTTCAGAGATGGAGATGCACACAGGACTGGCTTCTGAGGAAAAGGAAGGGAGCCACCCTGGGAGGCCTCCTCAGTGTACTTTCTGGGTGACTTGGAAGACAGTAGGAGCTGGCAATGCTTGGGGGACCTTGGTTCTTATAGGGTGTGCTTTGAGTGAGGGGTCTCTCCATACTTGCTCAGTCCTGCTAAGTTGTTAAATAAGAGCAGGCTCTCAGACTTCCATATAGTGACCTATCTATAGCTCTGAAGAGGGCAACAGTCTGTCACCTCACTGGGTCTCTCTACCTAACTGTGGTATGAACTTGTCCCTCATGAAGTTGTTGAGGGTCAGATGTGCACCAGGACCCATTATCTACAATGGGCAGTGGGTGATTTTTCTTAGACTCCTAGGCCAGGGAGAATTCTTCTGTGACCTTTTTCATCCTGATGCTTGTTAAGATCAAAGGCTTTCAAGGAGAGAAAGGAGGACCCCCAACGTTGCCTGCCACTCTGCTGCGCTCACTGTGACTAGATGAAGCGGCACGCGCCTGTTCTGTGCGCAGATGTCGTTCTTCGAGTTGCAGGCAGGGCTCCCTCTTGGTTCTGGTTGCCATCCGGTGTCTATTTATAGTTATGGCCAAAAGTGACCTCATCCCCTAGGCTTTGCAAGCTCAGCATGGTGAGGCCAGGTTAGCCTGCCCGCACGTCTCCCAGGAGCACCCCAGATGCTATAGTGTGTCCTGTCAGCAAGGCCGACATTCTCTGTCTGCTCTTCTCCAAAGGGCTTTCAGATCAGCATGTTAGAAAGCAAGGTGACAGGAGAGGCCCTCTGAAGCCAGGAAAAACGGACAGCCCTGGATATGTATGAGTTATCAGTGTTTCTTCATTTTCCTCCCTCCTTCTCTCCCCACTCTCTGCCTTCATTGTTCTTTTTCTCCCTTTCTTCTGTCTGCTGTTGAAGAATAAAGGCACAGTCTGGGGAACCAGCAGCAGGTGGGTAAATTCCTTGTGGACAGCCCCACAAACACATAGGAACACAGCTCTCAGGGACTCCAGCAGGACCCTGAGCCTTTCTTGTGATTATTTAAATATGGGAGATGGCCGAGGACTGACTCGGTCAAGCACTTGCTGTCTAGGCATGAAGATCTGAGTTTGATAACCAGAACCCTATAAAAACAGCCAAGTGTGCTTGTGTGCCGCTGTAATCTCAGCTCTAAGAAGACAAGCCAGGAAGATCCCTGTAGCTCAGTAGTCGGCCAGCTTAGCCTAAGGGGTGAGCTTCAAGTCCTAAAACACAAGGTGGATACAGATAGGCCTGGTGGCACACGCCTTTAGCTCCAGAATTTAGGAGGCAGAAGCAGGCAGATCTCTATGAAACTGAGGCCTGCCTGGTCTAAATAGTGAGTTCCAGGGCAGCCAGTGCTGCCTCTCAAAACCAAACAACCAACCCAGGGTTCTGCTCCTGAGGGATCATGGCTGAGGCTGACCTGTGGCATCCACATGTACATACACACACGCACACCACAACACAGGCATGCACATCTGCACACACATATGTGCATCCACTCCCACCCCCGCACATGCACACACAAATTTAAAAACAATAAACATTAGGACTATGGCAAACTATACTGCTGAGGAAGCGACGAGCTTGACATCACAACCTGCCGTGTGAGCGCAGTAAGTACCTACTACGTGCAGCATCACGAGCCAGCGTCTTGTCTTTGCAGAGTGTCCCATTCCTGTGCCGAGACCCACTCAAAGACGCTTGTGGGCTGTTGCGCTTCTTCCCGCGTCTTTGTGATCTAGCGACGACTCGAGAACATTCTTCATATTTAGTTCAATAAGTGCCAGCTTCACTGAAGTTGAGGGCCAGTCACTCTGTTTAATTCAGCCGGGACGTGAGTGGGGGTGATGGGTGCAGAGCTCCACATGGGCAGGAGAGCTGCAGCTGTGCACTGTGGTGCTCAGAGCAGCCACACTCTGGGGCACTGGGTAGAACGGTTTCCACAGAAGTGGGCCTTGCCTCCAGCTACTCCCCGAAAGATAAGATGTAGGACATTCAGAGACCCCACAGCAGAACAGCACAGCAGTGAGGAAAAAAAAAACACCAGAAGACACAGACCAAGCAAAACATAAAAGCTTATGTCTGGAGAGGAACTCACCGTCCGCTGCCGGCATCTCCCAGTAAGAACTGTATGTGTAAAAACAGATTTACATCCCGGCTGTGTCACCACAACAGTGCGTCCTAAAGTGAAAATCCACCTTGGCGTTTTGGCATCTGTTTCAACTTTGGTTTTCCTAAACGAACAGGAAATATAGATGAAAGGAATGAAAATGGCGGGGGGAAGCGTGTTCCGCTTTCCCCAGGACCTGTAAGCGAACATTCCAAATGCTCTTCTGACTTCACTTTGGAAACCCTGCTAGGAGGCTGCAGATGGACTGAGGGCGCACGTTCCGACCCAGCCCACCGCGCTCGCAGACTGCCTGGATGGCGGCGCCACGGCAGGATGGTGGAGCCTTCACAGACACGCCAGCCACCCAGCATTTAAGCGAGGAGCAGTTACCAGCAAGTCCATCCTGGGAAAGTGAGGCGGACTGGAGACTGCAGGCAGGGTGACCCCAGGGTCAGCCAAAGCCCGAGTTTTCTCCCCACCCTCCAAGTGGTTTGGCTTCTGAAGGGAGTCTGATGTTTTCTCTATTGGAGACACAAATGTCACACCGTACCTAACTGGAATGTTCCTTCCATCTCTTTACACCAATGCCCTAGACGTGACCTTACCCTCTGTCCCTCCCTCTCTCCTTTGAGGTAAATGTGAACATTTAACAGAACAGCTAGGAAAACATAGTCAGAACTCAGTCACAGAGGTAGAGGACAGACTCTGTCTCTGAGAATGAGAATATGATATTTTTAGTCAGTATATGATAAGAGGACACTTCCTCTTACCCATCTAAAGCTCTTCTGGCCATCTCTACCAAGGCTGTTATTGAGCATATTTTCTTGAAGTCCTGTGTGTGTCAGCATTTGCCGGAGCAGTGCACAGACATTTCTTATCCAGACTAAACTCACTTTCACTTACCTCACTGTAAAAGGGGAGTGCATCTCTGTAATTATGAAAGATATGTGGTTGATCAAAGTTGGAAGTGACAGGTAGAATTTTTGCTCTCCTGAGCCATGGTAACTAGCTTGGGGTGAAGGACGTTTCAAGTCTGCAGAAGGATTTCAGGGGCTGATGGCTCCCTGTGTCCATGAAACATCTATGTACAGAATGGATGTCACAGAGTACCAGGCTCACTGGGGTGCTCACCCCTGAAGAGGACAAATGTCCCCAAGAATGCTCAACCTTCAAGGGTTAGACCGGTGGCCTGTGCCAGGCTCACAGGAGGAGTTAGGAGTCAGAGTCTCTCTCTGGCAGAAGTAGCATGCCCTGGCACTAAGGAAAATATCCTGTGTTTGTTGTGGGCTTGATAATAAGGGCATGTCTATACCACAAATCCAGACAGTGTGAAGAAGAACATCAAGGTCACCTTCATCGCCTGTAGTAATTGGAGGAGACTAATTCCTTTAACTCACTTTTTCTTTCCTTGTTTCTTCTCTCTTCTCTCTCCTTCCTTCGTTCATCCCTTCCTTTCTCCTTCCCCTTCCCTTCTTTTTCCTCCCTTTCTCTTGGAATGCTGCCCTTCTCAGTTTTTTTAAACAAAGGACTTCGAAATACAGAAGAAATTCTCCTAGCACCTCCTCCCACCTCTCCCAACACTCCCCTTCTGGAGATAGCAGCAACATTTTGCTCAGACCTGCCTGTCAGCACTCTTAGTAACAGCTTAGTGTCTGAATGGGAAGGCTGGTATGTTTGGGACGGGGAAACTCTCTTAAATCCAGGATGACTTTAGATGCATGAAATGGCCCAGTAGACTCTGAACTTGGAAGCAGGGCCCTGGTGACCCAGAACCAAAAGACATCTCCTTTAAGTCAAGCCAGGGTTCTTGAGTGAGTCGGACACACTGACAAGACCAAAGCAATGGAATGATCTGGATGAACTCTTCCTCCTCCCCCCTCCCCCATGGGAAATGTCATTTTATCACAAAATTCCCACAAGCCCCGTGAGGAGACAGCATTTGAACTCAGATCCCCAGGTGAAATCATTTCTGCAATAGCATCAAGGCTGGGGGGTGGTGGTACCTTGGCTAACACTTTCCCACCCACCGAAAGCTCAGATTTCTGGTCGAGATTATTCTTGACATCAAATTATGAAGAACTGGAGCTGGACATCAGGAGGGTGTGCTCTGGATCCAGAATAGGACCGTCTGTTCCTGACCGCACAAGCCTGAAGACTCAGGAGTAATCCCCAGAAGAGCCTGTGCAAACAATAGGGAGTGGGGGGTTCATCTTAGAGCTCTGAGGAGATGGACTCACTCACTGTGTGCCTGCTGTGTCTGTGCCAATTTGACACAAGCTAGGGTCATCGAGGAAGCATAAAAATGCCCCCACCAAACTGGCCTTTGGGGAAGCCTGTGGTGCATTTTCTTGACTGATGATTGATGGGGGAGGCTGGTCCTGTTGTGGGCGGAGCCATCCCTGCACTAGCCACTAGCTGTCCTGTGTGCTATGAGAAGGCCGGCTGAGCAAGCTATGAGGGCAGTGCAGGCGAGGCCCCTCCACGGCCTCTGCATCAGCCCCTGTCTCCAGGTTCCTGCCTTGAATCCTGTCCTCTTCAGTGATTTATAAGCTGTGAAATGAAATAAACCCTTTTTCCCCATGTTCTTTTTGGTCATAGTGCTTTAGTACAACCATAGAGACTCCATCTAAGCCACTGGCCTGCCAGCCTAGCTGACTTGATGAATTTGAAACCAGAGAGAGACCCAAAACCAAGATGGACAGAACTGGAGGATTAACAGCCTCTGTTGTCCTTTTTTTTAAAATTCCACACCTACACACACACACACACACACACACACACAGAGAGAGAGAGAGAGAGAGAGAGAGAGAGAGAGAGAGAGCTCCTGTGCTGGGCTTCCTCAACTGCACCCGAATCTCTGCATTCTCTTCTTTTATCCTGCTCAGTCAGTCACAGCCACACTTGTATCCACCAGTAAGTAATGGGGTATCATGAAGTCATGACGGGTTAGAAGGTGTGTTTCTTGGGGAATGACTTGAGCAGGACCTAGGAGGTTTCAAAATCAGCAGTGGTTTGATGCAAAGCTCTTGCTCTTTGATCTGACAGAGGCCGGAGCTGGGCCGCCCTCTGGAGAACTAGCCAGTAGCAGCTGTTTACTGAACACAGTTTCACCTGTTCACATACTGAAAATGGTTGAAGCTTAACAACAGCCATGCTTGCTAAAACACAGTCTCGTTTGTATAAACATGCACGGCGACTGCAGCATTAAGTCATCACGGCAAGAATTACCATTAAGACAGGAAAACGGCGGAAAATACAAGGCTGGGCAGCTTCTAATGCACCTGCCATGGTGCCAGGAGCTGACGACCAGCCCCTGAAACTATTACCAGCCAGCTCCACCACGCTGAGTTTTGCCTCTGCTGACCTTGCACGGGGAAGGGGGAGGAGCCTGCCTACACCTTTCAGGCAGCGATGGAGCTCAATCATCTTTCCTCAGCAAATGGAAGCAAGGAATAGGTCGCCAGACTCATTAGCATGGACACCGCCCACCGCTGGCCACTGCCTTCCCTGACACAGTTTCCCAGCCCACATCGCCTTCCAGGGCTGTGCTTCTGCCCATTGCACCGCACTTCCCCGCTAGTCTGGCAGTCCTTACCAAAGTGCAGCTGAAACTTAAGAGATGTGTCTAAAATAAAAACCTTCTTGGCTTCAAAACATGGCTCTCTCGATCATGTGAGCACACACACACACACACACATAGATACACACACACATACATAGATACACAAACACATGCGCACATGTGCACGCACACCCCCCACCAATGCTGGGCACAGCTACCCCTCTCCTCTTGTTTCCCAGCCCCTCTTTGCTCTCCCCTGCCCTGCCCCACCAGCCCTGTCCAGCAGGCGCCATGCTGCCTGCGCTGGCGGCCCACAGCCCTGCCTTCCCTCACTTCTGCTTGGAAGCCGCAGCCTCCCACCAGGACTCTGTTTGCCAGCCCTGTACTGTACTTCATTAGGCAGCTCTATTTAATGGTTTCAACAAAAGCCATCATTTTAGCCCAACTGCCTCGACTAAATTAAAATTTCCAATCTCTGTTTTAGTGTTCTGCAACTGATGTATACATAAGCAAAAGCGGTCAACATCTGCCAGGGGGTTGGCTAAAAGTTCTGTAAAGACACACTTCGCATTTCTGAAGCACGTGCAAAGTAATAGCGCCCTTATCCCCCAGAGGGCTCTCAGGGCTCCGCTTCGCCATTTGCTCAGACACACTTTAGCTGCGTACGAGCCATACAGTTGATTCCCCCCTTGGTTGTCGTTTGGTCTGTAGTGTCATTTTGAGTAATTGGGGTATGGTAGCTGATCAACTTACAGGTTTCTCATTGGCAGAATGGGACCGTATTGGCACCAAGAAAGAATATGATGGGTCCTCCCGGTGCGTGAGCAAGTGTCCCTCCCTTGCACTTGGCTACCCGAGGCCATTAGGAAATAAGCTTAATAAAGCCTTCGAGTGTACACAGCCCCGGTCTTCCTCCGGCAGAGGGAGGCACCTATAGCAGAGGCATGACACGCCAACCTGGAAAGATGGTCAATGTACATATTTAGTCAGTGATCTGTGAAAGTTTTTGAATTAGTTTTTAAAGCTTTGTTAAGACCAGAACGCACAGATGTTGAAAACAAGTTCAGATGTAGCGACAGATGGTATTTGATTATGAAGCAGACTGTTCATATAATACAAAGATGCCGCTTCTGCCATACACAAGTAACTGCGGAGAGTGCGGTAGAGATTTGGGAAGAGCCAGGCAGTTGAGGGGCCTTTGTGCGGCAGTAACCATCCCATTTTGCAGCAGGGCTAGGATTGGGATAATCCCCCACTCCCTTCTCAATCAGGGCCTCTCTCTGCTCTTTCCCACTCCACCTCCCAGCCCGGTCCCATTTTCTCCAGCTCAAAGGCGCTTCTCTTTGTCAGCAAATGGCCATACCCAGCCACCACAATCCTGTGCGGCCTTGCCGCCTGGGTTGGAGGCAGGAGGCTGGACTGCACCCGGACAGGGTTGGGGGAGGGAAGGATTCGTGGCGTCCTCATCTCAATACGTGATGCTTTGCCATGAGGACCCAAGCTTTGCTTGCTCTTTTCTTCAGATGCTGAAGCAGAACCCAGGGTCTTGAGCGTGCTGAGACAGCGTCCTACCACTGAGCTGTGCGATGAGGTCTCAGTGATGTAGAGACCGGGATGATAGCTCCAAATGTGCTTTTACAAGTGAGGCTCCATCTTCATGAACATGGGCTAGACTGAGCTATCTCTCCTGTAAAATGGTGTGACAGTGGCCCTGCTCACACTCGGGCATGGTACTCAGACCCCGTAGGCTCTTGGATTAGCAAACGCCATGCACACCATTGTCACTGTCAAAGCAATTACCCTGCACCTCGCAGCTCTTAGCTGAACATCTTCCTTCATCCCCAGAGACCTTGGGGAAATACTGTGGTCTCAGGACGTACCTTCACTGACCAGCGAGAGGACAGCGGCCTAGCTGTGCCCTCCAACCAAGGCGTCTCATTTCTTTGCATGGGGCTTCATAGGTTCTGCCATTTAAGGGTCAGGGTGCTCCCAGATCTTGGCTGCTGACAGTATGTTGAGGAAGGAAAGAGACACAACTCAAAAGTAGGAAGGAAAATTCAGCTGGCGCTGCAGCCTCCTTCAGAACCTACACTTTGAAGTCTAGGTAAGCTGTCACCAGGCCGTGTTCCTTTTCTCTATTTTTTTTTAAGATTTATTTGTTTGTGTGTGTGTGTGTGTGTGTATGTATTTGTGAGTATGTACACATGTACACAAGTGTCCATGAAGGCAGGAGGAGGCTGTAAGCCCCTGGAGGAGGGGTTACAGGCAGATGTGAACCATCTGACCCAGGTGCTGGGAACTGAACTCAGGTTCTCTGCAAGAGCAGCAAATATTCTCTGCTTCTGAGTCATCTCTTCATACCATCGAGATTTGTTTCTACGGCTCTTGCTGGATCTGTTGCCATTCCTTTTCAACATATTCGTGTTGCTGAACATGCCATGGTGGTGCTGTGGGCAGGAACCGGGCGAATGGGAACAGCCGTGCCTGCAGAGCAGAATTCCTGAACAACTCCTGAGCCCACCCCTTGCCTCCCACAATCCGACTCTCTTGTTCTGAAGAGCTTACTGTGTGCCAAGCAATATTTAATGCACACAGATGCGCTGTAGGAGATGAGGAAGGAGCTGCCATGCCAAGATGCTCTGCAGGAAAATCCCAGGGAACAGCTCTGGTGGGGAAGGGCAGGATGCAGGCCTCGGAGTGCAGTGTGGGGGGAGGTGTGGGGACTCAAGGACATTTTTTCTCTCTGGGGTGACAGGCCAGCTTCTGAATGCCTCCTTCTTTCTCGTTAGTCTCACTGGTCTGTAAGCTGACAGACCAACCCAGCTCTGTTGAGGATGATACTGCCAATAAATGAGAGCAACTCCCTGGGGTTAGCATAGCTGATTTTTTTTTTTAAGTGGATTGAAATTCTCTCTCCAAATGACAGATGGGAGGGTAAGGTTCTTTGTTGCAGAGAGCACTGGTGACATCATTTGCTTGACCCTATGCAAAACAGCAATATGTAGTCCCTATTCAGAAATGTAACAGTATTTTGTTTTTCTTTTCCTCCCTTCCATCCTTCCCTTCCGCCCTCCCCCTTCACTCCCAACCCCTTGGCAGGGTCTTATGTGTGCCAAGCTGGCTTTGAATTTTACTTCATAGCCAAGGATGACCTTGAACTTTTGATCCTCCAGCCTCTACCTCCCAAGTGCTGGGATTACAGGCACACACTGTTCTCCCTGCATATATGGTGCCGGGGACTGAACTCAGGGTACTGTGCATATAGGCAAGCCCTGTACCAACTGAGCTGCAACCCTGCTCTCCTAAATTAATAAGGGTTTCAAGATGGTGGGGCCATGGGCACAAATAAGATGGGCTCTTCACGAGAAGGCGCAGGGTCCTGCAGCAGGTCTCCTGCAGGACAGGAGTGGGCACAACAATCTCTGACCTGCTCTCACGCTGAGTCTCTTCTGCACTCTGGTCCACCGTGATTTGAGAAGCAGTTCAGTGAAGTCTGAGACACGCATTTTCCACGGCAAGGCTGACGCTGATGGTCACCACAGGCTCACAGCATAAAGTGCTGGAGTGGGCAACAGGCTGGACAAGGCTCCAGACGTCCCAGGAGGACTCCCAAATCCTGTCACTAATGAGGTTTATGGACATTCCCAGGGATGGATCAGCAGCCCTTGTAGGGTGATGTGTACTCCAGGTTTGACTTGATGGATGTCAGATGCTGGGGAGCCAAGCATGGGTATGTAAGTGGTGATGGACATGGTGGTGGATATGGTGGTGGACATATGTTGTGATGGACACATTGAACATGGTGATGGATGTGGTGATGGACATGGTGATGGACACAGTGATGGACATGGTGGTGGATGTGGGGTTGGATATGGTATTGGGCATGGTGGTGGATGTGGTGGTGGACATGGTGATGGATGTAGTGATGGAGATGGTGGTGGATGTGGTGGTGGACACGGTGATGGACATGGCCAGTGGAGACAGGTGTTAGCTGATGGCTTGCAGAGCACCTGCTCAGCACTGCAGTGAGACACTGCCCAAGACCTGGCTAGTGTGTTTTCCTTTGATCTTGGAGGGAGAATATTTAAGCAGAAGTATATGAGACCTGAGGAGATTGGCAGACCACCTAGATGTTTCCCTGGGTAGGGAAACTGGCCCTGGAAGAGGCTATGCTAACCCATAAGTGTGACAACTAGCTGTATCTTAGTGATTGACAGAAACACTGTCTCTTGTGGAGCTGGGACCACTGCATTAGTGACACAGGTTCATGGGAAGAGATGCAAGGTGGACAGGACTTTGGCCATGACTCAGGCTCTGTTATCTCATACCTGATTCTTTCTGACAGCACTTTTCTTGAGGCTCACCCAGCCCTTTGCCTCTCTTCCTCCACTTCCTGCATCCCTCCTTCTTTCAGAGACAACTCATTGATTTAATTTAATTTTGTTTTGTTTTGTTTGTTTGTTTTTGTTTGCAAGACAGCATTTCTCTGTGTAGCCTTGAGTATCCTGGACTCACTTGATACACCAAGCTGGCCTCACTCACAAAGATCTGCCTGCTTCCACTTTCCTGAGTGCTGGGATTACAGGCATATGCCACCATGCCTGGCTAATCTTACTTTGTTTTAAAAAACTATTTATTTTATGTGTATGGATGCTTTGCATGTATGTCTGTGCTCCATGTGCATGCAGGGCCTGCAGAGGCCAGAAGATGGAGGCAGATCCTGTGGAGTTGCTGATGTTTGCTAGCTCCCATTTGGGTGCTAGGAATTGAACCCCTGTCCTCTCTCTGGGAGAGCATCAGTGCTCTTAATGCTTAGCCATCTCTTTAGCCCCAAGAGAAACATTCCTTAAACTGTTGTGGGGTCCTCTTAAATCCATCATGACTCAAACACCAAGGCAATGCAGATGACAAACATGTATGCTAATCAAGACACTACTGGTGGGTCAGGGCTGCAAAACAGACTCAGGAGCTGAACTCTGCCGCTGAAGGATGTTGTACAGCATATTTAAAAGACAAAACCATAAAGCGAGGGGGAGCAAGGTGGGCTGTAACATTGTCCAGTCATAATCTGACATAAGGGGCTGAGCAAGGGAGTTCCCATCAATCAGGAGAGGGGCATCCCCAGCAAAGGGCCATTAGGGTTCTCGGCCTGGAGCAGCTTCCGGTGACTTAACTATGGAAGTAGTCAGGGCAGAAAGTACATGACCTGTGACCTGATGCTGGAGAGGCTGTCCAGAGACCAGCAACCAATGGCAGGCTCAGAGATGGTGTTGAGGAACCTGATTGGTCCCCCAAAGCTCACACTATCTATCTATCTATCTATCTATCTATCTATCTATCTATCTATCTATCTATCTATCTATCCATCCATCCATCTACCTATCTATCTAACTAACTAACCTGTATTATTTTACTCTCATATAGTAATAATTATCACTTACTGTGAATTTGTCAAACACCTGGTTTTTTTTTTAAATTAATTAATTTATTTTTGTATCAATCACAGGTTAGGTACTTTGCATCCCAAGCGTAGCCCCCTCCCTCATTCCCTCCCACCATCCCCCTCCCTCCCTCATCT
>JAQQSO010006001.1:0-11632 GCA_028658305.1 Pachyuromys duprasi
CAGTAACGACAGGGTAAATGACATCCAGAGACGGCTCAGGAGCCTATCTTACTCACTGCTTTACAAGCAAAGCCTGCTCGTGTGCAGACAGTACATTGGTTCCGACTCTAGGTAATGGTATGCATGGACGCTGGGCTGAGACGACCCTGGTGCTGAGACCTGGCAAAGCTCTCACACTAACTTCAGTCGAACCAAGTTGACACCCTAGTATTTCCTTCCAGTCAGATCCAAGCAGAGCGAGGACACATTCCGAAGGCCAATGTACTATTATGGGATGCCCATACAGCCTCACCTCATAGCTTGGTCACATCAAGTTACTCCAAAAGCTACATAACTGATCGTCCTGTGCTTCGAAGCCCACTTAGAGCTGGTTCCTGCTATGGCACATGTAGAACTTCCCCAAATGCTGTGGCAGAAGTTTGGTGCCTCGATAATGTCAGCTCCACCAACTCCTTTAAATACTCAGAGTCTCAAATGTGTTCAAATCCCTGACACTGCCATCTGAGTCTTACAAGGCAAGTGTTAAGATAAACAGAGTTTCTTTTTAACTGCTTTATTGGCATATGTTAATTATGTGTAATAGTGGGTTTAATTATGACATTTTCATCTGTGTTCATTGTCACCTGCAGCTACCCTCTCTTTTCCTCTTCCGCTTGCATTGATTCGCTTTCTCTTCCCAACTAATTTCTTGTTTTTGTGTTTTTGTGTGTGTGTGTGTGCGTGTGTGTGTGTGTCTGTCTGTCTGTCTGTGGGGTTTCCAATCAATTTCACTAGGGTTGCTTATAAAAATATGAATGAAAGATTTTCTTACAGAAGCTTGGGTGCCTGCACTGAAGAAAGTGTCTTTTCCTCTTTTTCCTTCCTTTCTCATCAATTTTTAGCTGCTTATAGATCCCAGGAAGGGGCGGGGCTTTGTGAGACCCTTTCTCATAAGGGCTTCCTTTTTAACCAGCATATTGTTAAATAGGTTTAACCCCCAAATTGGGCATAATACATGGAGGTCAATAGCTTTGTTTTTAATAAATAGAGGAAGTCAATTTTTAAAGTGATTACATATTTTTAAAATTTTTATTAATAATTTAGTACAATTTATTGACTGGCTGTGGCCCCTCCCTTGTCTTCCTAATCCCTCCTCCCCCTTTCTCCCAATATTCTCCTCTCCTAGTCCACTGACCCTCCCCTAATCCCTCTGACCATACCCTATCAGGTCTCATCAGGACTGGCTGCATTGCCTTCCTCTGTAGCCTGGCAAGGCTGCAACCCCACCCCAGCCCCCCAGCCCCAACTGGGTGATGTCAGAGAGCCAGAAACTGAGTTCTTGCCAGAGACATCCTCTCCTCCCCTTACTAGGGAACCCACTTGGAGACTGAGTCTATGGGCTATATCTGAGCAGGAGTTTTAGGTCCTCTCCGTGCATGGTCCTTGGGGTATCAGTCTCTGCAGGGTCCCCATGTCCCCCCCTTTTGTCTCTGTTGGTCTCCTTTTGGAGCTCCTGTCCCCTCCAGGTCTTTCTGTCTCCCCCTTCTTCCATGAGATTCCCTGCACTCTGCCCAGTTTGGCTATGAATCTCAGCCTCTGCTTTGATACCTCAATCAGTAGAGTCTTTCAGAGGCCCTCTGTGGTAGGATCCTGTCCTGCGTCTTGTCTTCTCCTGCTTCTGATGTCTATCACATTTGTCCTTCTGAATGAGGATTGAGCATCTTCCCTAAGGTCTTCCCTGTTGTTTACTTCTTTAGGGCTATAGATTTTAGTGTGTTTTTCCTGTATTATATGTAAAGTAATTATATTTTAGAAGACTAAACATGCAATCATTAAATATATATACTGGCAGTCATCACACAAAGAGACATGAACAAGAACATGATATCTAACATTAAAAAAAAAGTTCAATAAAGGGCCACAGTTAGCTCTTCTTGATGCAAAACTCAAAATAGGCTTTGAAAAAATATCTTTGAAAGGTGTCTCATACTTACACTTTGTGTGTGAGATAAAAGGTAGCAAAACAAAGCAGAGGGGAACGAAGAATTAACATGGTATGTTGGAGATAATTTTTCATAGCATAATTTTGAAATGGATTATTAAAGCTTTGTGAAATTTATATTTCACAAATATTATATATTTATATTAGTTAATTCTCTGTCATAATATTTCGAGAGATTGCCGGTGTTTTCATGTCAAAGGACTTGGAGAGTTTGGGGAAGGGTTGTTGCTAGATTCTTACCTTATAAGAATCAAATAAGGAATGCCTTGTAACAGAAAATGTGGGCTTAGCCTGTGCCCTATAACCCATTTGTACTCAGCAAACCTCCACAGTCACTTTTCTTTTCAATTTATGTTGTTTTTCCTTTAGGAAATTGAGGGAAAGACATTGTATTTTTTGTGGCTGAGGTTAAAAAAAAAGTTTCATTAAATGTTCATGTGCTTAAGAGTCCAGTTAAAAAGAATCAGTATACTAGTTTGTATTACTCAACACTGACATGGTTCATGTTCAAGGAGTGTATCAGGGGTCGTAGAGCTGAAATCTTATATGTATTCTTTTTCTATGAGAAAATAATTTTTTTTGAAAAATTTTCCAACTTTTAAAATGAGAGAGCTATTTTAGATGTATATGATTGGCTTATTTTAGCTCAAAATCAAAAGATCCAGACATCTATTTGAATATTAGGAATACAGCTTGCTTTGCATAGCTCAACAAGGGAATTACATGAGTTGTATAATGTTCCAGCTTTGCCTCTTTCTCTTTAATCTTGTCTAAATGGTCTCAAATGTGGTTGGGAAGAATTAGTGATTTCTTAATATTTCTCAGAAGCAAAAGATATTTTTGATGTTTTTTTTTAAATAGTTGGTGATAGTAAATGTGTGTCTTGAAAAAATGCACTTGTGGGAGATTTAAATTTGTGCTGTTTCTTGATTAGATTAGAATAGTTTTCTTCCCATTTTTTGCACAGTTGAAAGTATGTTTACACAAAGATCAAGGATTATAGTTTCATCTTAGCCAGCAGTTTTAGTGGCCTTCCTTGTCCCTTTCTTCAGGAATCATCAGATCATGTTGTTTGGGGTATTTCTTTATCAGGTCTTTGAAAGTAAACAACACTCACTCTTTGAAATTTTGAAATCAAAATGTTTATGCCTTACAACATAAAAAAACATATGTACTGTCAAACGTTAAGACTATGTGTAGTCTCAGAATGTAACTTGTGAAAATCTTTGTCTGCCCTCCCCTGTCTAATTTATATAATGGTGAGGAGTTTAATGAGCTCACATCATAAAATGTACACTTTAGGAACTTTTATTCATTTATCCAATGTCATTGAATTCCAGTTATGTTTTTTACTGCTTGTTGTTTTTGACGTCAGAATCTGCACAGGGCTGGGAAGATAGCCCCATCAGTAAATTACTTGCCTGAGTTTTCTTAGAATTTACACAAGACATAGTGGCCACTGGCCATTCCAGTTCTGTGGCCGTGGTAATGGGCTGATCCCTAGGATTCACTGGCTAGCAAACTTAACCTACATGCTGAACTTCAGCATTGGTGTTAATCTATCTCTTGCATTTTGAATGGTCTGGAATATTTGGCTTTTCAGGAATACTGACATGTTGACTTTTAATTTATCAATACACAGAATTATAAATTAAATAATTTGTGATATTTTAAAATAAATACTCATAATAAATAATAATAGAAAAATAATAATTTATAATAGTCGAAGAAGACTTTAGAAGATGGAAAGCTCTCCCATGCTCATGAATTGGCAGGATTAACATAGTAAAAATGGCCATTTTACCAAAAGCCATTTACAGATTCAATGCAGTTCCCACCAAAATTCCAACACAATACTTTACAGACCTTAAAAGAGCAACAATCAGGGGACTGGAGAGATGGCTCAGAGGTTAAGCCATCTGGCTTTTCTTCCAAACTTCCTGAGTTCAATTCCCAGCAATCACATAATGAGATCTGATACCCTCATCTGGGAAGAATACTCTATAAATAATAAATAAACATTCTTAAAAAAAAAGAGCAATGATCAACTTCATATAGAAAAATAAAAAACCCAGGATAACTAAAACAACCCTGTACAATAAAAGAATTCCTGGAGGTATCACCATCCCTGATTTCAACCTATACTACAAAGCAATATTAATAAAAAACATATGGTATTGGCATAAAAACAGACAGGTTTATCAATGGAATGAAATCAAAGGCCTAGAAATAAACCCACACACCTCTAGACAAAGAAGTCAAAACCATACAATGGAAAAAAGAAAGCATTTTCAACAAATAGTGGTGGTCTAACTGGATGTCTGCATGTAGAAGAATGCAAATATATCCATATTTATCACCCTGCACAAAACTCAAGTCCAAGGGCACCAAAGACCTCAACATAAAACCAGAGAAAGTGGGGATCAGCCTTGAACTCATTGGCACAGGAGACAACTTCTTGAACAGAACACCAACAGCTCAGGCTCTAATACCAAAATGGAACCTCACGAAACTGAAAAGCTTCTGTAAGGCAATGCAAACTGTCAATAGAACAAAACAATAATGCGCAGATTGGGAAAAGATCTTCACCAACCCTATATCTGACAGAGGGCTAATATCCAAAATATATGAACTCAAGAAATTAAAAATCAATAAATCAAACACCCCAATTACAAAATAGGGTACAGGCCTAAACAGAGAATTCTCATTAGAAGAATTTCTAATGGCTGAGAAATACTTAAAGAAATGTTCAATGTCCTTAGTCATCAGGGAAATGCAAATCAAAATGACGTTGAGATTTCCTCTTACTCCTATCAGAATGGCAAGGATCAAATCTCAAGTGACAGCACATACTAGAGAGGATGTAGAGAAAGGAGAACCCTCCTCCATTGCTGGTGGGAATGTAAACTTGTACAAACACTTTGGAAATTAATCTTGTGGTTTCTCCGAAAATTGGTAACAGTTCTAAGTCAAGACCCAGCGGTACCACTCCTGGGCATATACCCAAACGATGCTCCACCATAGCACAAGGACTCTTGCTCAGCTCTGTTCAATAGCAGCTTTATTCTTAAAACCCTGATGTCCCTCAACCAAAGAATGAATAAAGAAAATGTTCTGCATTTACATGATGGAATACTACTCAGCTATTAAAAGCAAAGACGTCTTGCAATTTGCAGGCAAATGGATGGAACTAGAAAAGACCACACTGAGTGAGGTAACCCAGACCCATCCATAGTATATATACTCACTTATAAATGGATATTAGCCATAATGTGCACGTTAACGATGCTACAATACACAGATCTAAAGAAGCCAAGGAGGGCCCAAGGGAGGAATCCCTGTACCTCACTCAAAAGAGGAAATAAAATAGACATCTGAAGTAGATAGCGGGAGGGAACTGTGTGGGAGAGGGGGAGGGTAGAGTTACGAGGGTGGGGATCATGAATGGAGAGAGTGGGGGAGGGAGAAAAGAGAGAGGAAGATCGACTGACCAGGAGAGAGAATGAAAATAGGTGGGGAAGTGTCTCAGGGACAGGAGAGGCTCCTAGCTGAGACTGATATGGAGTCTGAAGTTCTCACCTCCTGGAGCAAGGCAGGACTTCCAGCGGAGGGAGGAGGACACCAGTCTACCCACAAAACCTTTGACCCAATTCATTTTTAAAATCTTGGAGCTATCAAGGATTCGAGGCACACACCTAAACACAATAAAGGCAATATACAGCAAGCCTATAGCCAAGATCAAGTTAAATGGAGAGAAAAAGTATTTTTGCTAAAATCAGAGACAAGGCTGCCCACTCTCACCATATTTCTTCAATATAAAACTTGAAGTTCTAGCTAGAGCATTAAGACAAGGAAAGGAGATCAAGGGGACTGACATTCGAAGAGAAGAAGGCAAAGTATCACTATTCACAGATGATATGATAGTAAACATGAGTGACCCCCAAGGTTCTCTCAGAGAACTCCTATGGCTGAAAAATACCTTCAGCAAAGTGTCAGGATACAAAATTAACTCAAAGAAGCCAGTAGCTCTCCTTTATACAAGTGACAAAAGGGCTGAGAAAGAAATTGGGGAAACAACACCCTTCACAATAGCAACAAATAATATTAAATATCTTGGTATATCTCTAACCAAACAAGTAAAAGACCTTTAAGAACTTTAAGTCTTTGAAGAAAGAATTGAAGATGATTTTAGAAGATGGAAAGATCTCCCATGCTTGTGGATCGGTAGGATTAACATAGTGAAAATGGCTATTCTGCCAAAAGCCATCTACAGATTCAATGCAATTCCCATCAAATTCCAACACAATTATTTACAGACTTGGAAAGAGCAACCATTAACTTCATATGGAAAAATAAAAGACCCAGATAGCCAAAACAATTCTGTACAATAAAAGAACTTCTGGTGGTATCAACATCTCTGATCCCAAGCTCTACTACAGAGTAATAGTAATAAAAACTGCATGGTATTCGCATAGAAACAGACTGATGGATAAATGTAACTGAACTGAAGACTCAGGAATAAACACACATTCCTACGAGCACTTGATTTTCAACATAGAAGCCAAAACCATACAATGGAAAAAGAAATCATTTTCAACAAATGGTGCTGGTTGCGATGTCTGCATGTATAAAAATGCAAATAGACCCATACTTATCCCCCTGAACAAAACTCAAGTCCAAGAGGATCAAAGACCTTGACATAAAACCAAAGAAGACAAAATGGGGAAAATTCTGAAATGCATTAGCACAGGAGACAACTTCCTGAACAGAACACCAACAGCACAGGCTCTGAGATCAACAGTTAATAAATGGGATCACATGAAACTTGAGAAGCTTCTGTAAAGCAAAGGACACTGTCATCAGAACAAAAGGCAGCCTACAGACTGGGAAAAGATTTTCACCAACCCTACATCAGACAGAGGGCTGATATCTAAAATATGCAAAGGACTTAAAAAATTAAACACCAACAAATCAAATAATCCATTTAAAAATGAGGTACAGAACCTAGCAGTTTTTTAACTGTTTGATTTATTTCTTAATAAGGGTGAGTTGCTAAATGTCTGATGTTCTATTTCTATCTTTATCTATTTGCTTATTCTTTTTTTTTGTTGTTATATTTCGGGGGTGTTAGTAACGTGCAAATTCAGTCATTCCAGGCTCTGAAGTAACTCCAGATTAAAAGGAGGGGGGGAGGTATACAGAGCTAAAGCAAGAATTCGCAACAGAAGAATATCGAATGGCTGAGCAGCATTTAAAGAAATGCTCAGTGTCCTTAGCCATTAGAGAAACGCAAATCAAAATGACTCTAAGATTCCATCTTACACCCATCAGAATGGCTAAGATAAAAAACTCAAGTGACAACACATGCTAGAGAGGATTTGGAGAAAGGGGAACCCTCCTCCCTTGCTGGTGGAAGTTCAAACTTGTACAACCTCTTTGAAAATAAATCTGGCACTTTCTCAGTAAATTGGGACTAGTTCGACCCAGTTACACCACTCCTGGGCATATATCCGAAAGATGCTCCACCACACAACAAGGACATTTGCTCAGCTATGTTCATAGCATAGCATGTTCATGATAGCCAGAAACTGGAAACAACCGAGATGTTCCTCAACTAAAGAATGAATACAGAAATTAAGGTACATTTCACAATGGAATACTACTCAGCTATTAAGCACAAAGAAATCAGGAAATTTGCATGCAAATGGATGGAACTAGAAAAGATCATCTTGAGTGAGGTAACCCAGACCCAGAATTCATGCATGGTATGTACTCACTTATAAGTGGATATTAGAACTATAGTACAGGAGAATCATACTATATTCCACAGACTGTAAGAAGCTAAGTAACATTGAGGGCCCAGAGGAGGTTGCCAGAATGTCACTCAGAAGGGAAAATAGACTGGATGGAGGAAGAGAGGGAACTGGGCAGGAGGTGCAATCGGGAGGGAAAACAAGGGTGGGAATCAGATGTGGTGCGAAGGGGGTTAGGAGGTGAGAGGGCGGGAACAAGAAGGGAAACTGGGGGCGGGGACATCTCTGTGTCAAGCTGGAGGTCTGTGACAGGGTAGGCTCTCAGGAGGATGCGGGTGTGACTCTTGCTGAGCCTGCTAACAGGAAGAAGGGCATGGAGACTGAAGTGACCCCCTCCTAGCCAGGCAGGACTAGTGGACAGAGGGGAACAACAACCCACGGACAAAACCTGTAACCCCAAAATTACCCTGCCTACAGGAAGTGTAGGGATAGTGAGGGAACAAAGATTGAAAGTTCAACCAATAATTGGCCCACCTGAGACTCCCCCCCCCCTCAGTGGAGAGCCAGCCCCTGATACTAATAATGATATTCTGCTGTGCTTTCCGACAGGAGCCTAACTTGACTGTCATCTGCAAGGCTCCAGCCAGCACTGGATCTAGACAGATCATGGGACGTGCAGCCAAGCATAGGGCAGAACTCTGGGGTTCCTGTGGAAGTGTTGGGGGAAAGATGGAAGAACATGGAGGGAACAGGAGCCCCACAAGAAGACCAACAGAGACAACTAACTCAGTCCCATGGGGCTTTCAGAGACTGAGACAGCTAAGGAGCATGCACGAGCTGGACCTAGGCCCCATGCACACATGTAGCCAACAGGTGACTTGGTATTCAAACGGGTGAGTGGAGGGTGGGGCGCTGTTTCTAACATGGACTCGGTTGCCTGCTTTTGGATCACTTCCCTCTGGCTGCCTTGACTGGCCTCAGGGGTTGAAGATATGCTCAGTCCTGATGTGATTTGATGTGCTTGGGAAGGTTAATTTGGGGGAGATGCTGCCCTTTAGGAGGAGGGGGATGGAGGAGGCACCCCTGGGATGTAAAATAAATAAACTAATAAAGAAAAAAAAGAAGGAAAAAAGAAAATGCAAGGCACCTCCACTAGCTGTGAAGACTAGCTGTCTGGAAAAGTCTCAGCTCCCTCCTGCCCTGGAGGCCATGACTCTACACTCTGAATGACAGGTTTGTTTATGTGTTTAAGTGTGCTCTTTCTCTCTTCCTTATCTGTCTTGACAGACCAGAGAAAACTCAGCCTTTGTATTATATAACTGTAAAGTACACAGTGGGGAAGCTTTGGCTAATGACAGCCTTCCAATCTTGAGCATTCTTCAGGCAATTTTGGGGTTTCAAATGCTTCCTGTATGAAGTAGATGTCACAGATAAATATAGAAACATTGTATTCAGAAACAGCTCTGTTGTGCAGGGAATCATATGAAAGAAGGGGGAGTTAGTATGTCCTGGAGAGGACAGGAGCTCCGCAAGGACCAAATATATCAGGGCACAGGGGTCTTTTATGAGACTGTCTCTCCAACCAAGGACCAAGTATGGATATAACCTAGAACCCCTGTTTGTATGTAGCAAATGGTAGCTCAGTACCCAAGTGGGTACGCCAGTAAGGGGAACAGGGACTATTTTGGACATGAACTCAATGGCTGGCTCTTCGACCTCCCCGTCCCCCGAGGGAGCAGCCTTGCTAGGCCACAGAAGAGGACATTGCAGCCATTCCTGAAGAGACCTGATAAGCTAGAGTTAGATGGAAGGGGAGGAGGTCCTCCCCTATCAGTGGACCTGGAAAGAGGCAGGGAGGAGATGAGGGAGGGAAGGGTCGGATAGGGAGGGAATGCGGGAGGGGGCTACGGATGGGATACAAAGTACATAACCTGTGATTAATATAAAATAAAAATGTTAAAAAAAGAAACAGCTCTGTTATGCAGATGAAAGTCTCTGTTGTACCACACGGTCCACTTATTATTATTATTTTTTTAATTTTCTACTGTGAAGGCGATGGTTACTCAAGAAAGAATCATCCAGCTTTCCAGCTTATCTCAAATCCTGCAGATTTTGAAATAAATCAGGCCTGACAAGGTTTAGGAGTTGAGTAGCAGCGCCCCCTTGTGTATGGGAACTGCCAATGTTGGAAGTTCTTCCCATCCGGGAGGGACTAGAGTGAATTGCTGAGTTTGAGTGTAAGGTCTCTAAAGATGCAACAAGGTTCACTAAGGTCACGGGAGTGAGAACTTAATCTGATAGAACTAGAGGGTCCTTCTAAGAGGGTCTTCTCCCCTTCCATCTTTTTTTCCCCTTCTGTCTTCCCTGGTGCCGCGCGTCTCCCTTTTCCCAGTTGGTAGGCTGTTGTCAAATGCTTTTTCAGCATCTAAGGATATGACCATGTGTGTGTGTGTTTTTCCTTTCAACTTGTTTATATGGTGAATTACATTGATGGATTTCTGACAGTTTCCACCAGCCCTTAAGAACTTATAAAAGCCAGATATCCTCTTTATTTCCAAGATTTTTCTGAAGACTCTTTTCTCCTGCAGGTCCACCATCATGTGGTCCATACTGGCTATTTCTTTTACTCTCCATTTTCAAGCTACCTCCCCTAATGAAGGCTCTTCCAGGCATTGTCCTTCCTAATGCCCTGCCACCTCAAAGCCTGATCATGGTCTCCCATGATTGTTAAGAAAGCTCATTCTCAAAAGGAATCTTACATTAGTTCCTTTCTGGAACTTGTCACTCCTTATCTCTTTGTTATAAGAGTAGGATTACTTGATGGGTGATCCTTGCTAATTCTGGAGTTTTAGAAGAATCATTGTGAGGCAACTAGATTGAAAGCTGTGGGTGGTAGCTTTGGACCACTGTGGGGTGAGGGAGTGATTGGAAACTATGGTTCTTTCTTTCTTTCTTTCTTTCTTTCTTTCTTTCTTTCTTTCTTTCTTTCTTTCTTTCTTCCTTCCTTCCTTCCTTCCTTGCTTCCTTTCTTTCTCTCTCTTTTTTTCTTGGGGTTTCTAAAGGAACAGAATCAGTAGAATGAACACATGCACACACACAATGGAGACAGAGACAGAGAGAGGGAAAAAGGGGGGGCGGAGAGAGAATTTATTGGAGAGGCTTACAGGCTGTGATCTGAGTAGTCCAACAATGGATGTCTATTGACACAATGGCTGAGGATCTTGTAGCTATTCAGTGTAGGAGACTGGATGTCCGCAGTCCTAACCTAGCGCTGGAGTCCCAGGGTGTTCCTAGAGAGCTGCCAGGACTCAGAGCATCTTAGAATCTGAAAGAAGTAGATCTAACACCAGCTAACAGATACCTCAGGAGGAGGATAAATAAACTTGCCAGCCAGAGAGGGCAAGAGGACAGAGAGTGAAGGCTTTTTTTCCCATGTCCTTTTCCCCATGTTAATGCCACTAGAAGGTGGACAAGATACAGGGTGGTCTTCTGACTTCAGAACACCCAACCAAGGAAAAAGCCCTCCGAGGTATGCCCAGCTGCTTGGGTTTTAGTTAGTTCCGGAAGCAGTCAAGTTGACAAACAAGGTTGATTTCACAAGAAGAAGAAATAAAAAAATTTCAAGAACCAGAAATCTCTCTTCAGACCAGGCAGGAACAAAGCCTAATAGACAGCTGCTAGCCCAAAACGGCCTTAGTGATGCCACCGAGTTACTGGTCACATTCTACTCTGACCTGTAGCAGTAAATGCTTGTTCTTAAGGAAAAAAAAAAGTTAAGGCAAAGCAAAACAGCATCCTACTCCAATCCAACATTCAGGAAGAAAGATGAATTCATTATAAATTTGGAACACTTTTTTTTTCTATGAAAGGGGTTTATTAGGGGAGAAGGGGGAACAGG
>JAQQSO010006002.1:0-11631 GCA_028658305.1 Pachyuromys duprasi
GGTACTAATCCGCAGATGAATCCAGGGGTCTCCATGCGGCAAGGTACGTACCTCGAGCCCCACACGTTGGGCGCCACCTGCCCCGACCCACAGGACCTAGTTATTCATGGGGGCGAGGAGGACCAGAACCTGAAAAAGATGGGCAAGAGAAGGAACGGACTCAAGCAAATGTGCACTTGTCAAGAGTCAAACTTTATTGAGCCGAAGCAGGCTTTTTAAGGCCAACTTTAGGTAGGGGCGGGGCGAGGGAGGAGTGAGGGTAGAAAGGCCCATAAGAGAACCTTCTTACTCAGGGAGTGGTGAGGGAAGTTTCTCAGGGCTTGTCTCCAGCAACTGTTGGCCCGGGGGAGGAGCTTAATGGCACACCACTTTTGTATAAAGCCCTCAGCTGCCCCAAACACAGCCAAAAGCAAGCAGATAAGGGATGGAGCTGGAGAGATAATTCAGCATTTAAGAGCACTTGCTGCTTTTGCAGAGAATTCCAGTCGGGCTTCCAGTACCTACATGGTGGCTCACAATCACCTGTAACTCCAGTTTCATTGGATCTAATACCTTCTTCTGATCTCTATGAGTACCAAATATACACATAGTCTACATACATACATACATACAGGTATGACACCCCATACACATAAAATAAACCAAATGGATATTGAAAGAGAGTAGGGAGACTCTGTAATGCTGAAAATCAAAACAGCAAATTTGTGAATTTGTCACCCTTTTCGGGATGATCTGCAATAGAGTTGTTTTTACTTATGTGCTGATATCCCTGTGGTAACAGGAAGCCCATGAGCCTTGGCCATGAGTGAGGAGAACAGAATTTGGATATTTTATGTGAAGATAGAAAGGTTTTTCTTTAACAGGGGTGAAAATGTCTTTGCTAACAAGGGAGAGCTTGTGTCTGAAACTAGCTACTGCCTCAGACAAGCTGTGGTCCAGGGCTAGGGGGCTACTACTCCAACACTGTGTCTTGTGTAGGCTTGACTTATGCTACCTGTGTGAAGCAAGGGCTTCAGGAACATAATCTAACTCTAAATCTGCCCTGACACTGATTAATTCCATGATGCCTGGCACAGCAGCTATAAAACTAGCCAACTGGGGACTTAGAAATAGAAAACACAGATAAATTCAACACCTAGACATTTGATAGTGCAATTCCCAAATAGCAAGAATAATGATAAACCTTAAAAACCAGTGGAGAGGGGGATATAAAAGATTAACTATGATCTCACAGTCATAAGATTGGCAACTCACTTCTTTACAGAATAATTGTTAAATGGTGAAATGCATTTTTAAAGTCCTAAGGGAAAATAATTGGGTTCTTAAAATCCATAATGAGCCAACCTTTCAATTATACTTCTTGAATATCTACATGTGCTTTTATACCTACTCAAGAAATTAAGTAGAAGGGAGAAGTGAAGATAAAGGCATCTTAGGCCCACCAGGATCTCCATTAGTAGATTGTACTCATTGAATGATGGCCAAGTGTTAGACTTTAGCTTGAATCAGAAACCAAAAGAAACGAGGTGGATGCCAGAGGCAGAGAGAACACTTAATTATGATGACAAGTCTGAATGAAGCCACTTAAAAAAACCTGAGTGTGATATGTATCTAGGACAAGATGGAACCAAAATATCAACCAAACAAGTCATAAGAACATAGTATTAGGGGAGCTGGGTTGAGAAATTTAGAAGGGAGTTTCAGTGTACAGAAGTCTTAACTTACTGTGACAGGAAGATAGATATGTGTACTAGCTTGAGGTTCTGGAAGAAAATCTAAATTAGTCCTTCTCTATATATTTACCGTATAAACATCCATATTTGTATTTCTAACATATGATAAATAAAAGGTTTAGATATAATTATTCAAAAAATGACATAGACTATTTAACTTTAGATTGGTAAAGGAAAACTATTCTAACAAAGTGTGGTCAACTAACAAATCAAGACAAAAAATTTTAAATAGTAGAATGAAATCAGAACAAAGATAAAACAACAGATATGATATGAGAACTAAATCCTATTAGTGGTAGCCATGGAGGTTGAGTCTCTGTACCTCCCTCAGATTTATTGCATGTGATGAGTGTAGGCCAAGTAGCCTGATGACTGTAGGAAGACAAGGGTCCCTGATGATTCAATAAACCAATTTATTCTGTCTAGCTCAAGGGCAAATTCTCTCTGACTCCTGCCAGAAGCATGTCCCTCCTTCTTATACTGGCAGCCTCTTCACAGCCACAAGGGGAGCAGATTAGGAGGAAGTGTGACAAAGGAGAGAAAACTCCCAGGACCCCAATGACATCACTGAGCCACTGGTCACATCACATCTTGAATCTGCCCACTTCTGCTCCTCTAGTCATAAAAAAGAGTGGATGTCTTCATACTTACAGATGGCATCATTTATTACCCATATCTGAAACACTTTAATTGCTGCACCATGTATGAACAAATGAAAAGAAAGAGCTCAAAATCACTTACTAAAAGGCAAGATTTTAGAAGGTAAAACAACAAACCAATGTGTGAACATATCTTTTGCACAAAATATCTCCAAATAAGAATATGGGAATCTTTAAAATTAATAAAGGCAAAGGAAGCCCCATGCAATGGTTAACTAAGAAGAACGCTCACACAGCAGTTTTGATGTAGACAAAAGAGAATGTAATATGAAAAAAAAGACACCTCAGAAACTGCACAGAGAAAATTGTTATATAAATATAAGTGTGTTAGCTCTTGGCCACCCATTGAAAAAACACTTGAGAGAAATCAACTTAAAGACAAATTTGTAATTTAGCTCAGGGTGGCTGAGGTCCATAGCCACTTGTTCCTTAGCCATAGAACATAGTCACTTGGTCCTATTGTTGCAGGCTTGGGGTAAATCATGTAGGACATGTGATAAAGCAAAGCTGTTTGCTTCACAGTGGCCAGGAGGGATAGGGAGAAAGAAAGAATATGATATGCCTTTTATTGTGTCCAGGGAACAAAGGAGGGAGCAGGATTGGGGTGGGGGGAGACCACATTATACCTTCCAGGGGTACACCCCAGTAACCTATTTCCTCTCTAGGCCTCATTTCCTGAAGTTTTCACCACTTCATACAGCTGTTCATTCATGACACCAGGATCCTCACAGTCTAGTCACCTCCCAAAGGCCCTTTGTATCTTACCACCACCAGAGTGGGAACCAAGTCATCAACACAGAAGATTTTGGAGGCCATTAAAAAATCCAAATAATAAGGAATAGCCCACAAAGAACAGGAAACTAATTAGTGAAGTAAAAATCAAAGCATACACTGAGGGTTACATTAACAAAATAAAAATAATATATAGTGAAACACTATTTATGACATTAATAAAAACAAAACATCCCTGAGAGAGGGAAAACATTAAATATGCAAGGCAAATGCCTTAAATGTAAATATGTCAAAAATCTTAAGGCATTACTGGTGACCATAAGGAAGGTATGGATGCATGTGGACTGTAACATGCTCACGGAGGAGATGACTAGATAGTAGACATTTGTCACTGAATTTACCTATAAATTCAACATCATCCCACTAAAAATCTCTACAGAATGGTGTTGATACCTTGTGATGTGTCCTTAAAATTCATAGGAATAATAAAAGGATGTTTTGTGGGCTAAGATAATTTTGAAAGGGAAGAACAATGGGGGTTATGACTTTGCAGACATTTCCTACAAAGCTACAGTATTGAAAACAACATGTGGTTGGTAGAGAATCTATAAGCAAATCATTGGAGCAGCACAGTGACCCCAGATACTGACTTAGATAAGCAAGTTGGTTTATTACTTAAATGACACTGAAATAACTTGGGAAAAACACTGTATAAAACACATGGTGTTGTAACAAATTACTTTCTGCAAGAAAAACAAATGGGAATTAGATTATTAATTCATGCCGTACACAAACTCACTCCAGGCAGAAGCATAAAAACTGAAACTCTAAAACCATCAGAAAACATGTTGCAAAACTGTAAAAAAAACATTAAAATTATAAGGAAGAAATTCTTTTTTAAAAATATCAAAAAGTATATGCCACAGAGAAAAATGGTAGGCAAATTTGATTCCATCAAGACCAAATACTTGCTGTAAATGAGAAGATATTTTCTGCCTGTATGATGAAGAAAGAATCAGCATCAGAAATAAACCAAAGATCCCTACAAATAAATTCAAATAAGACTGGTGGGAAATAGAAAAAAAATAATCGAAGGCTAGAGGAGGTAAATAGGGCTAGAAATGAAGAATATAGGGAAGAAATATGGTTCAGTGTGTAGGTGAGTGGTGGGCACAGCCTTGGGCTCAGGTGCCAGCACCATAAAGTACCGTGGAACAAGATGCAGCCCTGAAGAAGTGTCCATTGCAACAGTTGCTGATGATATGGATTAAAGCAAGAAGCAATGAGTTTTCTTTTTGTCAGAATGTTAGACACATTCATGAAATAGTGGGCATGTGGGAAAAAATACACCATAAGCCGTCAGAAGGAAAAGGTATCTAGCAGCGCTTCAGCTGACACTTCAAATAGCTGTCCTTTTTTTGCTTGTTTTGTTCACTACTGTGTGCAGGTCTTTCACAGGATGCAGCCCACAGACTGAGTAAATGTCATGAGTTCTCAACAAACAAATATCTCCCAGGGAAACCAAGAGCCATTCTCCATGGCTTTCTGTTTTATTTCTCTGTTCCTTTTTATGGCCTCCGCATTATTTGATTTTGTTAATGTGGGTAGATGTCTTTTGTTATTCCCTATGTCCATTCTTCTTAGTGGTAAAACCACTTAAAGGATAGAACCACTTTACATTTGAATTTCCTACAGTTCATAGAATACTACTTTAGAAATCAAGATTTGAATAAATATTTGTGAAACCAAAATTTAATAAAGGTGAGAAACATATCATCTTCACTGGAATAATGTATCTACTATGAACACCGTGGCTTACCGGAAGAAATCTTCTAAAACTTTAATTTATTAATTGCTAGAGAGTCATAGATTCTGAAGGCAGTTTACAGCACCTTCTGTTCTAAGTTTCTCCTTTGGTATATATAAAAATCTATGACTGGATTTATTTATTTATTTCAGAAAATTGCACTTAGCAGAAGGAAGTGTTATGGCAATAGTTCAAAATCCTGGAAATCCTCTCTGTGGGATTTTCTTCTTTGGGCCACAGCTGAGCTCATGGCCTTTTGATTATTAAGGCCAACGGGACTGAGGAGTGACTTTGGGGGTTTAATTAGGTCTTACTTTATGCTCTAAGATCGGAGTTGAACTGTGGAGACAGGAAAACAGGAAGGGTAATTCTGCCGTGTTTTCTCTGTCTAGTTCTTCCTTGACTCTCTATCTAAACATATTGCCTTTGTCTTACATTCCCCAGGCCTCCAGGCCACTCAGTCATTACTCAGAGTCGTTTTTGTTTTTGTTTTATTAAAAAAAAAACAATCTCCATTTTATGTCTCTACTTCTCCCTTTCTTATCTGTGTACAATTTGTCTTTATTTTAGGATGAGGGTCTTTGGGATATTAAAGACACATATGCTGTAAAATGCTCTAAACAGAACTACTGATATCCTGTGAGTGTGCTCTGGAGGTTTAGAAAATAAAAGACTTACCTAGACAAGGGAAAAATTTAGCAACCCAGGATGCCTGGGCATCAGTGGGCAGAAATAATTGCTAATTAGCATCCTACTAGCTTGGGAGCATTAATTGGCTTTGGGGGATCTGTTTCCTAGACCCAAAGTGTATTTTGTTCACTTCAGTTTGCTGCATAGGATGGAAGGAGAATGACAATTACTGAAATAGTTTCATTTCAGTAATTCAACTTAATGGAGACTTTTCATTTGAGTGATTATCCAGTAGTTGGCCTTTGTTTTTCTGCCAAGTTTTGAGAAAAAACAAACTCAAATATTCCTCCACCCTGAGAAAATACAACCTTCCCTTCAAAATAATTGAAAGAATTTGCTCATGGATCCAGGAACACTCACAAAAGAGCTGCCATCTTCTGTGACTCTGAGCAAGAGAGGAAAGAAGGTTTTGTTTGTAACATTTAATTTTTGCTTCAGGACATATCAAGCGATAATATCAAAGAAAGTGTTTCAAACTGATATCTTTAATTTTTCTCCTAGAAAGAAAATTTGTCAGCCATTTTTGTGATTTATTGCAACTAAAGGCATATGTGAGAACCAGTTTTATGATTAATTAAATGGAATTACTTGAGCACAATACCCATGACGGTATTGTCTTTGAATTAAAACTCACTCAAATAAGATTGATGACATTTTCCATCATCAGATTAATTAAACATTTTTGTTAATTACACATAAGTCAATGTGTTTGAATTCTTTTCAATCAATAGTCTAAAGTGACTTCCATCTGTGTGCTTCTAAGGGACTGTTTTGCTGCTGTTTTTCTAGCAGCTTTATTTTAGAAGCCAGAGTTCTTTCATTTTCGTTGTGTCACGAGTCTCAATACCTAGTTGTTCTAACTCTGGAGATCATTATTGCGATGGTTTTTTGCTCTGGGCCTCTATGTTTGTTTGTTTGTTTTTTTAATTTGGTGAGCACCTTCTTCCGATGATCCTGTCATGATTATTGTCATGGCTGTGTCTTGACTTTGCCATACTCAGATCTTTTTGTTAGAACAATGATAGAGCTGGAGCCGACAACATCTGCAGCTGTGTGGCTCAGCCTGATGCCTGTCTGATCTGACTTGTTATGGATGGCTCCATTCCCCACGTGCAAGCAAGGAAGTGACTAAAGTGAAATCTGATTGTGTTTCACATTGTGATGCATTGTTAGCTCTTTAGATATCTTAGTTTCCCTTTGACAATTTATCCCAAGTCCCCTTTCTAAAAGTTTAATTTCTGATGCATTCAAATTTGTCTTTCAGATGAAGGCTAGGGGAAGAGAATATTTCCCTTTAAAACAAACAAACAAACAAACAAAAAACATAGAAGAAGGTACTTTGTGCATCCTGGTATGCTGTGGGCCAGTGACAAGCTCACATACTGCTAACTTTTTGTTTTTGATGCCTCTTTGCACATTAAAGTCAAGCAGGATGGCTAGACAATCAACCCTCAAACTTTCCTCCTATGTTTTCTGCACATTCATTTTCTATATTCTTATTCCCTGGGCCAAATTCTCCACTCAGCCTGGCAAGAGTTTATGTGCTTCCAATAGTTCCCCTTGAATGAACAGGAGTTTTCTAGGTTCTCATCAGAGAATGCAGTTTGGGGATGTCATTTAGAACCTGTTGAAGCCTGCCTGAGACAATTAATATTTTAGAAATGGAGTTTATAGATGTGCAGTCTCCCTCCTTGCTGCTAAACTGCATGGGCAGAAAACTCCCCAAAAAGGTGCTCACGAGCTTAGCCTCGCCCAGCAAACACTCTTTGATGAACTACGTTTCACTGCTAGGTCTTTATCTTTTTAAAAGCATTAATCGTAAAAGCAGTAAAGAATAAGTCTGGGTCTTCTTTAAGTGCAGCTGCCTAGTATGCTGTTCAGTGTCCTGTGCATTAATTCACTTGATATATCTCTTTTAGCGTTTATTAGGAGGGGAAAAGTTGAAGCTTGGCTTTCTTAAAGACAATACTGTATGCCTCATGATTTCTTTTTTACTTATAGGCTATCAGGAACTTCCAAATGCAAATAAATGTATCATGAGAATAAATTTTGAAGAAACCTCAGGCAGGTTCCAGAAGGAATGTAGGAGTGACTGTTCCTTTGCCCTCTGATAGCGACTCATCTATTGATTCAGAAGACATTGATCAAAGGGAAATTGTGTTCCAAGTACCACCCAACGTACTGGGGAGAAAGAACATGAACCTTTTTCTAGAATGGACTATAGCCCACAAGGGGATAAAAGTGGGCGAGACTAAAAATAGGATGAATAGTAAAAGAGAGGGACTCACGGTGGCTACTGCAAGATTTGCCTAGAGACATGGAGAAGGGTTTCTGACGAACCCCGAAAAACAGGGACAGAGGCTGGAGTCTAGACACATAGGGAGAAGGAATAGAGCAAACTTCATAGATTACAGGTTATGAAATGAAGCTTGAGGGGCAGCAATCCCCAACCTCAACAACCTTACCTAGAAATTTGTGGGGTTTCCTCTGGAGAGTCTGTATTTGAAAACATAGCAACCAAGAACGCACTGTCAAAGCTTCCTGGAAACAAGACAGAGGACAGTTTGCTAAGAGGTCCCATGAGAAGGCAAGAGTTCACTCAGGAAGTGGCTGTACACAGAAACAGGAAATGCGGAAGTAGCAGTGCTGAGGCTACGATGAAGGACAGAAAGGGAAATAACAGGAATGGAACAGAGTAAGGGTCAACAAGATTTGTTCACCAGTTGATCTGAAGGGAACCATGTCAAGAGAGATACTCAACCTTGCTACAGAGAAGACTGTGAATCATGAAGAATAAGAAAATATGGAAAGACAAGCCATGAGACTGCATGAGTTGGGATTCTGGTTGTTTGGTGCCAACGTCCCTGAGGGATAGACAGTTTTAGGTGCAGTTAGATATAAAGGTCTGGACCTTAAGAGAGAAATCTGAACCTGGGGAAATACCTTTTTTTTTTTGAGAAAAGTGGCAAATATGGGGACATATTATTGACGGACGGAACAGAAGTGACAAACAGCAAGGATGGGCAGAAATATAGAGGACCTTAAGGGATCTTCAGAAAGTATGGACAGAAAAAGGATTCATGTGACAGCAATGTTTGGCCCATAGTCTTCTATCTTGCTTTCCAGCTGATGGAGATTTTGGAAAGTGATTGGTCCTGAGGCCTCTGAGCAATCCACGGAGTCATAATTTAATGTTATTACTGGGGTGGGGGTTGCGGAAACGTAGGAGGGGCAGCTAGTTGGAGGAAGTGGCTTACTAGGAGGCACGCCTTTGAAGGAGATATCTTTTTCCAGGTCTCTCCTTTACACTCTCCTTTGTAAGCACCTCTTTTGCATCATGCTTTCTCTGCCGAGTTGTCCTTCCTCATGTCAGGCTAAAAGCAATGAAGCCAGCCTCCTGTAGACCGAAGTCCCTGAATTTGTGTGCCAATGAAAGTCATTCCTTTAGGTTGAATTTATTAGTTAATTTGACACAGTGACAATAAAGAGCACCAAAGTAAAACCCCACTGGCACAGATGCCGAAGCTCTTCTACTCCCCACATTTCCTTTTCTGTTTTCCCAACGAAGTGGAAACCCGCTCATGTCACAAACATATCCCTAGGAGGTACGCCCCACGTCCTCACAAAAATTCGGAAGTCTTTGTAATGATTCCCAGTCCCTGCCATGTTTCAGTGCTCTCTTTAGTTGGTACTATCGTTTTTCACAGAGGTGCTGACAGAAATTCCCAATTGGTCCTTGGCCCCCAGTCTTTCTGTTGGATTCAAATTTGCTCACGTACTTTCTGTGCTAAAAATCACCTAGTAGATTCTTTGTGTATATATGCACGTGGGTGCTGTGTGTGTGTATGTGCTTGTGTGTGTAGAGGTTAAAGGTTAATGTCAATGGTCTTCTTCAGCACCTCTCCATTTTTGTTTTTTTGTTTTGGGGAATGGGCCTCTCATTGAGCCCATTGATTAGTCAAACTTCCTGGTTAGCATGCCTCAGGGATCCTCCTGTCTCATCCTTTCTAGTACTGGGATTCTAGGTCCCTATTACCATAACTATGTTTTTTTTTTTTAACATAGTTGCAAGGGGTTGAACTTGGGTCCTCAAGATTTCATGCCAAATACTTTACTGAGTTATTTTCCCAACCTACTTCCAACTTATTAATTTTTTTAAATCTAGTGTATGTTGTGTGTGTGTGTGTGTGTGTGTGTGTGTGTGTTAGAACGTCTGGCTTGGTGTGGGCTCTGAGGATGTGAATTCGGTCCATTATGGTGTACGGCAAGCACTTTCTTCACTGAACCATCTCTCCATCCCAATTCTTAAAGCTTTGGCTTTGAAGTTTGTCATTTCAAACTTAAATAGGCATTTTGATGTCATTCTTTTCACAAACTGTAAAGAAGGGTTGGCTCCATCCCTCCAGCATAGCCTATGCCTGGACTAGTGGCAACAGGAGACACTTCATTGACTCAGACTTAGAGGCAAAACCCGGCACACTTCATGGTGCTGTGAGTCCACCGTCTCCTCTCTGTGTTGGCAAATAGCCTGCTACTGAACCATGGAGTGTTCTTCTTTCCCCACCAGGCTTTTGCACATGCTGCTTTCCTGAGATGCAATGAGTTCCCCTTCTTCAGTTTTGATAGCTTTATATAATAAATAATGTAAAGGCAGTGAATTCTGTACAAAAGGGACACCTTTTTTTTAGGTTGCAGTTAATCTTCGTCTTGTTTATAATGCTTCCTCTCCCAATGGATTTATAAAATCCTTCCCATTGCCACATTGCAGTTCAAAAAGACAGATTAGAAGGAAGAAAAGCCATCTCCAAGTGACTACAAGCAGCCACTATTTGTCGACAGAGTACACCTCAGAGGCAACTAAATAGCCTCCAAAATAAGCTTGATGACTTAAAGGTAAGCTCTGAACAATTGTTGACCAACATACCGAAAGCTTTCTGTTCTTAGACTGAAAGCTTTCATATAAAGAAGCATCCTTGGCAGAGCACAGTGGTACCAGACACAGAAGTTTGTAAAGCAAAAAAGAGGATTAGCAAATCATGTAGCCCCAAGACAAAGGAAAAAAAGCAAATTTGTACAGTATTTGTGGAGAGACATTTTCTTCATAGCAAGGTCTGGCCGCGAGTTTCACCAGGTGTCATAGTTATGCATTCTACGGGTGTGATAAAACACCATGATTAAAAGCATTTGGGGGAGGAAAGGATTTACTTCAGATTACAACTCTTAGGTCATACCCCATCCTTGTGGTAAATCATGATAGGAACTAAGGCAAGAATCTGGAAACAGGAAGTGAATCAGAGGTCACAGAGGAACCCTGCTTACTGCTTGCTCCTTGTTGCTTGCTCAGCCTATTTTTCTTCTTTTCTTTTCTCATCTTTTTTTTTTCTTTCTTCCTTCCTTCCTCTTTTTTTTTTTTATTACAATTTCTTTTTTCTTAGGCTTCATGTGGGTCCTCGGTCCTCTAGTAACAGAAGTGGGGACTGCATCAGACAAGGACTCATTTGCCAGCTTTTTGATCACTTTCCCCTAGCAGGACAGCCTTGTCAGGCCACAGAGTAAGAAGACATATTCAGTCTTGTTGAGCTTGATCTGGGCTGGATGGGAAAGGGAGCTTCCATTTTCTGAGGAAAGGGGGAGGAGATAGGGTTACAACAAGCATGTAAAGCAACTACAAAAAATAAAAGACTCGTGATCCTCCTGCCTCTGCCTCCTTCAGCAAATCCTGCCAGCGTGTGCCACCACAGCTGGTTCCATAGTAATGGGAAGAGGGACTGTCTCTGACATGAACTGATTGGTCTGCTCTTTGATCACCTCACCCTGATGGGGGAGCAGCCTTACCAAGCCAAAGAGGAAGACAATGCAGCCACTCCTGATGAGAGCTGATAGACTAGGATCAGAAGGAAGGAGAGGAAGACCTCCCCTATCAGTCAACTTGGGGAGGGGCATGCATGGAGAAGGGGGAGGGAAGGTGGGATTGGGAGGGGAAGAGGGAGAGGGATACGAGGGGATACAA
>JAQQSO010006003.1:0-11627 GCA_028658305.1 Pachyuromys duprasi
GATATCTGTATGCAGAAAAATGAAAATAGATCCATATTTATCACCTTGCACAAAGCTAAAGTCCAAGTGGATCAAAGACCTCAACATAAAACCAGACACACTAAACCGGTTAGAAGAAAAAGTGGGAAAGACCCTAGAACTCATTGGCACAGGAGACTACTTCCTGAATAGAACACCAACAGCATAGGCTCTAAGATCAACAATCAATAAGTGGGACCTCATGAAGTTGAAAATCTTCTGTAAAGCAAAGGAAACTGTCATCTGAACAGAAAGACAGCCTACAGATTGGGAAAGGATCATTACCAATCCTGCTTCTGACAGAGAGATAATATCCAGTATATATAAAGAACTCAAGAAGTTAAAATGCAAGAAATCAAGTAATCCAATTAAAAATGGGGTATGGATCTAAAAAGAGAACTGACTGTAGAGGATTGTAGAATGGCAGAAAAACACTTAAAGAAATGCTCAAAGTCCTTAGCCATCAGGGAGACGCAAATCAAAATGACCCTGAGATTTCACCTTACATCCACCAGAATAGCCATGATCAAAAACTCTAGTGACAACGCATGCTGGAGAGGTTGTGGAGAAAGAGGACCTCTCCTCCATTGCTGGTGGGAATGTAAACTTGTACAACCACTCTGGAAATCAATTTGGTGCTTTCTTAGACAATTAGAAATAGTCATTCCTCAAGACCCAGCTATACCACTCTTAGGCATATACCCAAAAGATGCTCAAGTACACAACAAGGACATTTACTCAACTATGTTCATAGCTGCTTTATTTGTTATAGTCAGAACCTGGAAACAACCCAGATGTCCCTCAATTGAGGAATGGATACAAAAATTATGATACTTTTATGCAATGGAATACTATTCCGCAATTAAAAATGAGGAAATCATGAAATTCGCAGGCAAATGGTGGGACCTGGAAACGATCATCCTGAGTGAGGTATCCCAAAAGCAGAAAGAAATACTTGTTATATACTCACTTATATAGACCTATAGGATAGGAAAGTCATGCTGAAATCCATACACCTAGGGAAGATAACCAAGAGGAAGGACCCAGATTGGGGCAATCAATGCTCACTTAGATGGACAAATGGAATGGATATTGAGTGGAGGAGAAAACAAGCATCAGGATAGGAGCATGCCAAGAGGACCTCTGGGGAGGGGGGTCAATGTAGCGATGTATCAGAGCATATTTTATGTCTTGTCATCAAGCTTTTGGCAGAGGACGAGAAGTAATGATAGAAATGGGGGAGGTTGGTGAGACTTGGGGAGAACAAGAGCTCCACAAACACCAAGCTGAGCAGGGCACAGGGGTCTTATATGAGATGGTTTCTACAATCAAGGACCATGAGTGGATGTGGCCTGGAACCCCTGCTCAGATGGGGCCCATGATAGCTCGGTGTTGGACTGAAGACCCTAGTGAGGGAAACAGGGACTGTTTCAGTCAAGAACTTGATGGCTGACTCTTTGATCCTCCCCCATACAAGCCGGGGAGTGACAGACTGGCTAGATCCCAGGGGAGGTCATTGCAGCCAACCCTGAGGAGACAGGATGAGCTGGGGTTGGATGGATGGGGAGGAGGTCCTCCCTGTTGGTGGACTTGGAGGGGGCGGGGATGATGGAGATGAGGGAGGGAGAGGTAGGGTGGAAGGGAAGGCAGGAAGGGGGCTATGCCTGGGATGCAAAGTACCTAACCTGTGATTGATATAAAAATAAATAAATTTTAAAAAATAAGAAATTCGAAACATCTCATACAAGTAACTTAATGGCACACCTAAAAGCCCTAGAAAAATAAGAAACCGACACACCAAAGAGGAGTAGATGGCTGGAAATAATCAAACTCATGGCTTAAATCAATAAATTAGAAACAAGTAAAATGATTCAAAGAATCAATGAAACCCAGAGCTGGTTATTTGAGCAAATCAACAAGATAGACAAACCCTAAGTCAAACTAACTAAAAGGCAGAGAGACCCTATCCATATCAACAAAATCAGAAACAAAACGGGGGACATAACAACAGACACTGAGGAAATCCAAACAATCCTTAGGAAGTACTTCAAAAACCTATACACCACAAAATTTGAAAATCTAACTGAAATAGAAAATTTTCTTGATAGGTTCCAGTTACCAAAGCTGAATCAAGACCACGTAAATCAGTTAAATAGTCCTATATCCCCTAAGTAAATAAGAACAGTCCTGAAAAGTCTCCCATGCAGAAAAAGCCCAGGGCCAGATGGTTTCAGTGCAGAATTCTACCAGACTTTCAAAGAAGAGGTAACACCAAAACTCTTCAAACTATTCCGCAAAATAGAAACAGAAGAACACTACCAAACTCATTCTATGAAGCCACAGTCACCTTGCTACCTAAACCTCACAGAGACCCAAAAAAGAAAGAGAATTTCATGCCAATCTCCCTTATGAACTTTGACGCAAAATTACTCAATAAAATACTTGCAAATGAATACAAGTACACATCAAAGATGTCATCCAAGTAGGCTTCATCATAGGCATGCAGGGCTGGTTCAATATACAGATATCTGTCAATGTGATCCACCACATAAACAAACTGAAGGAGAAAAACCATATGATAATCTCCCTAGATGCCGAAAATGTATTTGACAAAATCCAACATCCATTCATGTTTAAAGTATCAGGGATCAGGGATACAAGGCACATACCAGAACATAGTAAAGGCAAAATACAGCAAGCCTATAGCCAATATAAAACTCAATGGAGAGAAACTAAAATCAATCCCACTGAAATCAGGAATAAGGCAAGGCTGCCCACTCTCTCCATATCTCTTCAACACAGTTCTTGAAGTCCTTGCTAGACCAATAAGACAATTGAAGGAGATCAAGGGGATACAAATCTGAAAGGAAAAAGTCAAAGTATCACTATTTGCATATGATATGAGAGTATACCTGAGTAACCCCAAAAATTCTACCAGGGAACTCCTACAGCTGATTAACACCTTCAGCAAAGTGGCTGGATACAAAATTAACTCAAAAAAATCAGTAGCCCTCCTGTATACAATAAAAAAGGCTGAGAAAGAAATTAGGGAAACAACACCCTTCAAAACAGCCACAAAGGACATAAAGTACCTTGGTGTGAACCTAACCAAGCAAGTCAAAGGCTTGTATGAAAAAAATTTCCAGTCTCTGAAGAATGAATTAGAAGATATAATAAGATGGAAAGACCTCCCATGCTCATGGCTTGGCAGGATTAATATAGTAAAAATGGCCATCTTACCAAAAGCAATCTGCAGATTCACTGCAATTCCCATCAAATTACCTACACAGTTCTTTACAGACCTTGAAAGAAAAATTTCAACTTCATATGGAACAACAAGAAACCTAGAAATGCTTAAACAATCCTCTATAGTAAAAGATCTTCTATAGGTATCTCCATCCCTGATCTCAAACTGTACTATAGAGCAAACAATACTAAAAACTGCATGGCACTGTCATTGAAACAGACAGCTGGATCAAGGGAATCAAATAGAAGACCCTGAAATGAATCCACACACTTATGGACACCTGAGTTTTGACAAAGATGCCAAAACCATACAAAGGAAAAGAGATAACATCTTCACAAATGGTACTGGTCCAACTGGATGTCCACATGTAGAAAAATGCAAATAGATCCATACTTATCACCCTGCACAAAACTAAAGTCCAAGTGGATCAAATACCTCTATATAAAATCAGACACACTAAACTACTTAGAAGAAAAGTAGGGAAGAGCCTTGAACTCATTTGCACAAGAGACAACTTCCTGAACAGAACACCAACAGCACAGGATCTAAGAGGAACAATCAATAAATGAGACCTCATGAAACTGAAAAGCTTTTGTAAAGCAAAGGACAGTACTTTCAGAACAAAATGACTCCCTACAGATTGGGAAAGGATCTTCACCAACCCTGTATCTGACAGGGGACTAATATCCAGTATGTATAAAGAACTAAAGTTAAACAGTAACAAATCAAGTCATCTAATTGAAAAATGGGGTACAGAGCTAAACAGAGATTTCTCAATAGAAGAATATCGAATGGCAGAGAAACACTTAAAGAAATGTTCAACGTCAGTCATCAGGGAATTGCAAATCAAAACGACCCTGAGATTTCTCCTTACACCTATTAGAATGGCTAAGGTCAAAAATTCAAGTGCCAACACATGTTGGAGAGGTTATGGAGAAAGGGGAACCCCCCTTCACTGCTGGTGGTAATGTAAACTTTTACAACCACCCTGGAAATCAACCTAGTGATTCCTTAGACAACTAGGAATATCGCTTCCTCAAGATCTACCTATACCACTCCTAGGCATAGATTCAAAAGAGGTTCAAGTACACAATAAGGACATTAGTTCAACCATGTTTGTAGCAGCATTATTTGTAATAGCGAGAAGCTGGAAACAACCCAGATGCCCCTCAACTGAGGAATGGATACAGAAATTGTGGTACATCTACACAATGGAATATTACTCAGCAATAAAAAGCAAGGATATCATGAAATTTGCAGGTAAATGGTGGGAACCGGAAAAGATCATCCTGAGTGAGCTATCCCAGAAGAAGAAAGTCACGCATGGTATATTCTCACTCATATAGACATATAATATAGGATAAACCTACTAAAATATGTACACCTAAAGAAACTAATCAAGAGGGAGGACTCTGGCTAGATTGCTCGGTCCCTATCCAGAAAGGGAAAAGGATGGATATCACAAGAAGGACAAAAAAGGGAGCAAGTCAGGAGTCTACCACAGAGGGTCTCTTAAAAGCTCTGTCCAGTAGACTATCAAAGGAGATACTGAGACTTATGGCCAACGTTTGGGCAGAGTGCAGGGAATCTTATGAAAGAAGTGAAATAGTAAGATAGGGAGAGGACAGGAACTCCACAAGGAGAGCAACAGAACAAAAATAATCTGAGCACAGGGTTTTTTCCTGAAACTGATACTCCAACCAAGTACCATGCATGGAGATAACCTAGGACCCCTGGACAGATGTAGCCCATGGCAGTTCAATGTCTAAGTGGGTTCCATAATAATGGGAATAGGGACTGTCTCTGACATGAACTGATTGGCCTGTTCTTTAATCACCTCCCCCTAAAGGGGGAGTAGCCTTACCAGGCTACAGAGGAAGACAATGCAGTCACTCCTGATGAGACCTAATAGACTAGGATCAGAAGGAAGGAAAAGAAGACCTACCCTATCAGTGGACTTGGGGAAGGGCATGCTTGCAGAAGTGGGAGGAAGGGAAGGATTGGGAGGGGAGGAGGGAAGGAACTACAGGGGGGATACAAAGTGAATAAAGTGTAATTAATACAGATTTGTTTAAAGAAATGCTCAACTTCCTTATTCATTGAGGAAATGCAAATGCAAAGGACCCCGAAATTCCATCTCACACCCATCAGAATGGCTAAGATAAAGATCTCAAGGGATGATGTATTCTGGAAAGGATGTTGAGAAAGGGGAACCATCCATTGCTGGTGGGAATGTAACCTGTGTAACAGCTTTGTAAATCAATATGGTGCTTTCTTCGAAAAATAGGAATAGTGCTACCTAAAGATCCAGTTATACCACTCCTGGTTATACATCTAAACAATGTTAAACCATACAGCAAGGACATTTGCTGAACTATGTTCATACCAGCTTTATTCATAATAGCCAGAATCTGGAAACAACCCAGATGCTCTTCAACTGAAGAATGGATACATAAGTTGTTGTACATTTACACAATGGAATACTACTCAGCAATTAAAAACATGGAAATCATGAAATTGTAGGCAAATGGATGGACCTAGACATGATCATCTTGAGTGAGGTATCCCAGAAGCAGAAAGACAGCTATGGTATAATCTCACTTATAAGTGGATGATAGCCATATAACTTAGGATAAACATACTATAATCTATACTCTTAAGGAAGCAAAACAATAAGGAGGACCCTAGAGAAGGGGCTGAAACCTCACTCAGGCAAACAGGATAGACATAGGATATAGAAAGAGATAAGGAACAAGACAGGAGCCTTCCACAGGGGCCTCTGAAAGAGTACCCATTGGGGTATTGAAGGAGGAACTGAGACTCATAGCTAAACATTGGGCAGAGTGCAGGAAACCTTACAGAGATAGTAAGACCTGAAGGGGATAGAAACTCCACAAGGAAAACAAACAGAGCCACAAAAACCTGGGACCAGGAGGTCCTGCTGAGACCAATGCTCTAACCAAGGACTGTGCATGGAGAAGACTTAGACCCCTGTTCAGAGGAAGCCCATAGGCTGTTGAGTTTCCAAGTGGGTAGCCTAGTAAGGAATCAGAGGTGGTCTCTGACATGAACTCGGTTGCTGTCTCTTGATCACCTCCCTCTTGGTGTGCAACCTTGCCAGGCCACAGAGGAAGATGATGCAGCCAGCCCTGATGATACCTGATGAGGCTTAGGTCAGATCAATGGCGAGGGAGTCCTCCCCTATCAGTGGGCTAGGGAAGGGTCAAAACAGGAGAAAATGTAAGGTGGGAGGGATTGGGAGGAGACAAGGAAAGGGGCTACAGCCAGGATAGAAAGTGAATAAACTGTAATAAACAAATAAAATTTAAAAAAGAAAAATATTATATATATTACAAATAAGGAAAACTCAGTTACTTTCTTCTGCCTATTTGGTGAATAGAACACACACACACACACACACACACACACACACACACACACACACACATATATATATATATATATATATATATATATATATATATATATATATATATATATATATATATACGTGCAAAATCGAAACATGTCTATTGCATGTTGCAGATATCTCTAGAGTCTTGAAGGAGTTAGGAGCTATTAACAAATTAACAGTCCTCCTTTTTTTGGTCTCTGCTCCCCAACAATTGACTTGATTTGGAGGCTACTTTCTTGATCTTGGTTGAGAGATTCTTACCTAACATAGTTCATTGCCATCTGTCTTTGGATTGGGACAATATAAACACCTGACAGTCAGGTAGCTTCATTCAAAGGCATCCTGTGCTATTACTGCTTTTATGACAAAGCAGGAGTCCCTGGCTTCAGTTTGTCTTATAAAGAACTTGATCTTTCTCTTGTGGAAACAAATGTTTTGGGAATTTTCTTAATTGAGCTGAATTTTCTTCCTGATTATTTGTCCTTTCTTTCTTGGGAGTGTTTTTAATTCATATGCAGAAGCCAGAGAATTTTTTTTTCCTCCTGAGTACTGTAATATAAAATCTTGTGTAGTTAAACTCCTCATTTGGGTTTTTCCTCATTTTGAATCACTTTTCATTAAAAGGGTGAGTAAGAGGACTGAAATTCTTGCCCATACCACTCCTACATATTATGTTTTAAGTCAAAATTTTAAAGGATCCAGAAAGAAAAAAAAATCAGTAGTTATTCCCCCACCAAAGTTTCAGAATATCTGGGTTTCATGCCAACATTTCCTTCCTTATCTCAGTTGGCTGTATACCAAGAAGGTCATCTTTTACTACATATAATTTTTGTCTGCAAATATCAGGTATTTGGCACTTTAGTTTCATTGTCTTTATATAATTCCAAACCAGTATACCTAGCAATTATAGATCATCCTAGACATAATTATAAATATAGTTTGTACTTCCTTAATATTCCTAATGATGTTTTTCATGAAATTCATATAGGTCCCTCCAGAATATTTTTCCAATTCTTCATTTTTTTAATTAAATTTTACCACTAAGAGCTTCTTATCTCATTTAAATTCCTTTGACTTCCCACTTTGAGTATGTGGACATTTTTTCTTAATCTCAATTTTCTGTATGACATTAAGACATTACGTCCATATCCAAATCATAGTGTTCCACATGCATAGCGACATTTTTGAGGATGTTAATAAAAGCACACCCTACATTTGAGTATTGCTGAAAGCAGAGGTAAGACTAACCAGTTTTTTCTTTTTTCAAATATGGTTCCTCTAGTTAGTGAGAACAAGCAAGTCTCATCTCCTTTTTCCCTTTCTCAAATTTCAACATAATTTTACCCACTTATTGCCTTTTAGAACATTACAAAACTTTTGTTTGAAGGAAAGATACTTTTTTCTTCCTCTATATGCCTTTTGTATATCAGTCTGTATATCTTCTTTCAATTTCTTTTCTTCTTTCTTTCCCTCTTTCTGTGTAACTGGGAATTGAACTAGACTCTTGCACATGTCAGGCAAACAGTTCTACTATTAAGTCATAAACTCAGGTCTTTCGGTGTTACCACATCTGATGGTTCTATCATCTGTAGAAGAGACAGAGAAGATCCCAGCAGAAAAAGAGAGAGAGAGAGAGAGAGAATAGCAAAGGCTTCTCAAAATGAGTGCCTATCACAAAATTAAAGAAAGAGGGAACATGCCCCCAACTTGTATTACTGTTTGCTCTTTGAGATCTCTCAATCTCCTGGGAAATCAACTATAGATAAAAAACTTGAAAAAGTAAGAGGAGATAGGGATGGTCTAAATAGGAGAATATAAAGAGCAGAAAAGAAGTGATTTGATCACATTGAGAATTAATTGTTTTTAGTTTTGACTCTGACTATAAGATCTCTAGAAGAACGGAACAAAAATGAAATAAATACAAAACAATCACGTGGTACACATACATGCATGTAGGCAAAATAGTCCATATACATATATTAATAAAACAGAAGACCTGTACACAGCGGTACATGTCTTTAGAAAGAAATGGGTAGTATATTTTAAGATTAGTTAAAATGTATCTTATCAAGGAAAAACAATACTTAACAAAGTAAGGGATAGTAGCATCCCTGAAGTTTTCCAGGTCCTGTGTGAGAAGCTGGTCAAATCACTTCTGATTAATACCAGAAGAACTGGGCTGGAGAGATGGCTCAGAGGTTAAGAGCACTGGCTGCTCTTCCAAAGGTCCTGAGTTCAATTCCCAGCAACCACATGGTGGCTCACAACCATCTATAGTGAGATCTGGTGCCCCCTTCTGACATGCAGGTGTATATGTAGACAGAACACAATAAATAAATCTTAAAAAAAAAAAAAAAGAAAAAAAAAAGGAAAAAGTAACTTAAAAAAAAAATACCAGAAAAACCGAGAAAGGAAGCCAGAGGAGCCCTGGCAACCAAACACATGAGTGCAAATTGCAATCCATGGCTCACTTCTAATGCCCCAGCAACTTTGATAACAGAGTTAAGAGTTTCCAGTTAAGCAGGGAAGCTTGATTCTCAGGCCAGCATGCTCAAAATCTGATGTATGTGAACATTATCTTCCCCAGCTATTCTCTAGAAACTGAGGATTGCCTGTGTTTGTTGACATTCTAAATTCTCTTATTGAGTAATATCAACATGTGAGGTTCCCATGTCATGTCATAAATCCATACATCCTTAAATAACCTTAATTTAAACCCTACCATCTTGTACAGCTGTTGAATTTCACTGCTGTTGGAACTCTTGCAGAATACCTTCAGCTACTGTGAAAGCTAGTATTCAGGGAGGAAGCTTCCAGGTTAGTTGTATATCCATGTCATGTCCTGGAGTGTGTGGTGTCTTCAGCAAGTGTTTTACTTTCAAGTTCTGGGAGAAAAGCAAGAACAATGGCAATTATCAATATTGTTCTGGGTGTCTCATGTACTCTTCAGGCTTTTTCATGTCTATGACTCCTGGGAGAAACATTATTAGGCCCAAGTGTGTAACTTCATTTAAGTTATTATGTGTTTATATACATATACTTACATATATGTATTTTTAAGTGAACAAAATATTTTCCTATGGCTTATATACATATTTTAATTAAAATAGAATTACATTAATTACCACTTTTCTTTTCATTCTCTAACCATTCTCATGTACCTCCCCTTTGTTCTCCCAAATTCATTATCTCTATTTTCTTAATAATCACTGAGATATATATCCTGCTTAGTCTAGATAAAATTGATTATACATATATGATCTCAGGGCTGACACTATAGCTTTTAGAAAACATCCTTCTTCTTCTTCTTCTTCTTCTTCTTCTTCTTCTTCTTCTTCTTCTTCTTCTTCTTCTTCTTCTTCTTCCCTCAATTTAAGCCCCATGCCCTACTATCTCCTTCTATACAGCTCTATCTCTCCTGTACTACAGGGGAATCCAACATTCTCTGCCAGCTAGCATGCACTTGCTAGTGGGCACACAAACACACACACACATAAAAATAAAAAAAAATCTGATACCATGAAATTTAGTCCTCAGGAAGGGATCATTCGGGTCGGTTCCAGCTCAGGGGCCTCTGGGTTCTATTCCTGAAGTGCATGTTGTCTTCAGCAAGAGAGACTTACCTACCACCCATGGAAGGGCAAACAAGGGCAATATAAGTAGCCAGTAATGCTTTTTATATTTCTTGGCAACCCTGAGTAACTCAAAAGAAGGCTTTTCATGCTTGGTGTTGGGATTTTTAGATGGTGTTTTGGGTTTTTTTGGTTCTTTTTTTTTTAATTGTAATTTATTTATTTATTTATTTTACATTCCTTGTAATTATGTGTGTATTGTAGATTGTAGATTTCTTTTTTATTAATTTATTTTTTTGTTATAAATCACAGGTTAGGTACTTTGCATCCCAATTGTAGCCCCCTCGCTCATTCCCTCCCACCCTCCCCAACCCGCCCTCATCTCCTCCCTGCCCCCTCCAATCCACCAATGGGGAAGGACCTACTCCCCTTCCATCCAACCCCTTATTTTTATATCAGTCACAGGTTAGGTACTTTACATCCCAGGTGTAGCCCCCTCCCTCATTCCCTTCCACTCTCCCCATCCCTCCCTCATCTCCTCCGCACCCCCTCCAAGTTCACCAATGCTGGAGGACCTCCTCCCCTTCCATTCGACCCCAGTTCATCTTGTCTCCTCAGGGCTGGCTGCAATGTCCTCCCCTGGGATCTAGCCAGGCTGTTACTCCCTGGCATGCATGGGGGAGGGTCAAAGGGCCAGCCATTGAGTTCATGACTGAAACAGTCCCTGTTCCCCTTACTAGGGTCTTCAGTTGGACACCGAGCTACCATGGGCCACATCTGAGCAGCGATTCTAGGCCATATCCATACATGGTCCTTGGTTGGAGAAACTGTCTCATATAAGACCCCTGTGCCCTGCTCAGTTTGATCTTTGTGGAGCTCTTGTTCTCCCAAAGTCTTACTAACTTTCCCTATTTTTATTATTATTCCCTGCCCTCTGCTGAAGGCTTGGTTGTGAGTCTTAATATCTGCTTTGATACATTGCTATATTGATTCTTTCAGAGGCCCTCTTTGGTATGTGCCTGTCCTGTTGCTTGTTTTCTCCTCCATTCAATGTCCATCCCATTTGTTCATGCAAACCATCATTGATCATACCAACCTGGGTCCTCCGTCTTGTATATCTTCCCTAGGTGTGTAAATTTCAGCATGACCTTCCTATATAAGCGAGTATATACCATATGTTTCTTTCTGCTTTTGGGATACCTCACTTAGGATGATCATTTCAAGGTCCCACCATTTGCTAGCGAATTTCATGATTTCCTCCTTTTTATTTTTTTATTTTTTTATAAATTTATTTATTTTTATATCAGTCACAGGTTAGGTACTTTACATCCCAGGCGTAGCCACCTCCTTCATTCCCTCCCACTCTCCCCAACCC
>JAQQSO010006004.1:0-11627 GCA_028658305.1 Pachyuromys duprasi
TGGGGGAGGGGGCTACGCCTGGGATTCAAAGTACCCAACCTGTGATTGAGATAAAAATAAATAAATTAAAAAAAAAAGAAAGAAAAATGGAGGAATACTAAATATCTCCACATTTCTGCTTGTGTTTACTTTTGGGAATGGCTCCTATGTATGTGAAGATGGCTTTTATATATTTCTTATTGAGCTTCTATCATGCTGGTCCCTGGGTTGTAACTACTTACATTTGTATTTTACCTTCCCAACAAATAATGATGCTTAAGGCTGAGTACTACATTGAGTTCCTTGTGTTTCCTCAGGGTACTTTGGACAGTGCTTGGCAGATTGCCATGCATGAGGGGCTATTACATGGGTATTTTTACATTTATCTCATTCAATTGTAATTGTCAAAAATATTCATTATGTAATTCTTTATTAACTACCAATTGCAAAGAAAAAAACAACTGGAGAAAGGTGAGAGATGACCAGGATTCTCTTTGGGAGGAATGAAGAAATGAGATATCAAGTAAATTCACAATTTTCTGTAAAAAAAGAAACTGTTTATCCAGTGAATATATAGATACCCATTTCTGTTCTCAGAATCATTTGTTAATAACTCCAGACAGAGTTACATCAGCATTATCTATTATCTTTCTGAACATTCTCTGTATGAAAAATTGCATAGTACTAAATTTCTACTTTTCTTTGCAATTATTTATAAATCACCCTGAAATGTGGATTGGCCATAAAGGCTGGCATTGGCTTCTGTAAGGAATGGGAGGAAAAACATTTGTATTCTGATAAAGCTGTGAATGGCCACATGACTTGCTTGATTTGACAAATGAGTGTGAAGGCAACATATTTTATCAATTTATTTATTCTGTCTGTGATGGCTAATCTGGGTTGCCAACTTGACCACTTCTGAAATCAAGTAAAACCCTAGCAACTGGAGAGACTTTCCAGTCTGTATCATTCGAGGTGGAAGGACCCACATGTATGGATGCTGCAAAGAATTTTTTCCCATTTCTCTTTATTCTCACTGGTAATTTCATCCATCCCATTGTTGACATAGTCTGTTATTGGTATTAGAACGTACATCTGTGGCATTCCGATATAGACTGAAGACCAGCAGCCCTCTATAAATTCCCTGGGACTCCAGTACCAGATTTGGAACTGCTAAGACATCCAATCTCATGGACTTAACAATGACTGGATTCTTGGCCTTTTTGTTTAGATAAAACCATTGTTGGAATACTCAAGACTACAGCTTATGATCCATTTTAATAATGCCACTCTTAATATTTATCATTATAACTTATATTATATATTATAATGTTCTAGCAAATTTTATCCCTCCAATAATAATGGAAGTTTTGGCTTCTTTGTATGTTATGTAAATGTGCTTTTGTTTTAACCCCAAGTGTGGGAATTTAGTTGGGCTACAGTTTGTCCACACCTATTTATTATCATCTGCAGGGCGTGCTCTTTGCCAGCTGGTAATGGCTTTCTACTTGCCACACAGAAAGGGGCATGGTCTAGGATTCTGAGAGTATGAGGTCAAGAAAGAGTCTGTGGTGGTGTTCGGTATGGAGTTTGGTGTTGGCATGTAGCAGTTTGGAGAAATCCCCAGATCAGACACTAAGAAAGGTATGGGCAGGTTGGAACAGAGAGACAGAAAAAAATGCTTTGGGATGCAACAGTATGGAGGAGTCTAATAGCTTTGTCTGTGGTTGATGGAGATTGGTATAGAACCCCAAAAGAACCCCTTGACCCTAACTGGCCTGGAGAAGTAAAAGAGTCTGGGACCTCTCTCCTCACTAACCTTTTCTCACTCCTCTTAAGGTTGGGGTGTTGGTTGAAGAAAGGTAGAGGCCTAAGCATCCCAACTAAAGAAGAAAAGAGGAAAACCACCGGTGGCTTTCTGGTACATGCAATAGACACTGATATGTTAGAGAAAGAAAACTTCTCTCCTGAACATGAAATAAATATTGTGATTGTTCATCACAGCAAAATATTTTGACTGATGTATTCTCTACATTAAAGCAGAGAACATCATTAAAATAATTTAAATTATAAATGTAATTATAATTTCAGATAAGATACATAAATGAAATGTTTTAAGAATAAAATAAAACATCTCTAAGTAAAGTGTTACATAAAAATGAATATATGTTTATGTAAAAAACAATAAAGATTGAGGAAGGGTGATGGAATACATAGAAGACTTCACAGAAAAGGGAAATAGATGGAGATTAATTTTAAACAATCTTTGGCAGGAACTTAAGAGAAGAATGGGAAAGTTATATTAAGCACGTCAAATTTATGTATAGAATCTCCAGAACTTTATAAACTTTATGGTTAGAAGCAATACAAAGTAAGTTCCACAATAGTACTCAAGTAATCTTTTACATTAGGTCTCTGCTTAAATAGAACAACTTGTGTAGATTGTGCAAATTGTTTTTGATAGTAGTTCTACAGAGAGAACTGAGATTGGCTTAAACATGGTGCCTCACTGGAATAGTATTCCACAATAAATAAGCTGTTTATAATAAGAGCCTTAGCAAGTGATTCTAAACCTTCCTAATGCTGTGAGTCTTTAATATCGTTCTTCATGTTGTGGTGACCCATCAATCATAAAAGAGCTGTTTGTTTGTCCAGCTGTTTTGTTATTGAGCTCTCAGCAAAATACATGTTTTCACCCTGGCCTTCCCCTGGAGTCAGGCATAGACAGGAGGTTTTAACAAGTCCATTTCCATTTGTCTGTGACAGTAGGCAGGATGTTTTTGCCAAGTTCACTTCCTTTAGTTTGTGTGAGGATCACAGACAGATGGTCAAGGTAAACAAGTTTGACTTCTTCATGAACCCCTTCATTGTACAAGGTGCTTTGCTCTATCAAAAGAGACTGTGGAATAAATCAGTGCAAAGTCTCTACTGCCAGCCCTCCTAAACAGATCTCATGTACAGTGTCTTATTTTTTTTCTTTGAATCCTTACTCCCCAGTCAAGAACTGTTTGACTCTGCTGGTGTGCTCCAGTTTGGTGCCCAAACAGGGATTTTGAGATGTGGGGAAGCAGTGAAGGATACCGCGAGAGTTGTTGAGCTCGGATCATAAAGTATAGAGAAAAGGGTGAGGTCAGTAAAATTTGAGAGTGAAAATGAGACAAGGCAGTAGCATCGTGTTTTTTGTATGGAATTTAATTAGAAATAGTCTGTATATATGGCACGGGACTGAGAAAGTTAAAACTTTCTGGGTTATCGAGAAAGAGGAAAGAAAGATGGGAGACTTTGGGACAAAATGAGATTAAACCATCTGTTTCTCCAGAAGAGTTATATGTCCCTCCTAATGATAATTTCTTGTTAGAATAAAACTTCAAGGAGACTTAGAACCTGATGAGTTGGAGGAAGCACAAGCTAGGCAGAAAGAAGATGTAACTGAGTTTTATGGTTTTCCAATTATAGAGAAACCTGATGGGCAGGATAATATGGTGAGATTCCATGCTCCTAAACAATTAAAAGAATGGAAATTTGCATGTGCTCAATGTGGTCCTACAGCACCTTTTACTCAAGTCTATTTGAGTCCTTGTCCACTGAGACCCTCTGCCCAGAGGACTGGAAGCAATTAGAAAGAGAATGTTTGACAGGAAAAGATCATTTGTTTTGGAAGTTAAAATTTGCTGAGCAGTGTTAAGGAACAGCTAAAATCACTTGAGTTAAAAAAAAATAACAGCTTCTCAGTTTTTCCAGTAAGAAAGCTAATGGTTAATTCTGCTACAAAGCTTCAACAAATATTAGATTCAACAAATAGCAAGATGTTTTGTCTGTCTGTCTTGAATGCATAAGTTTATCATGTTCAATATGTCTTGGTTATCATGGCAACTACATTAGCAGGAAAAGCTACCAAACATGTTATAAGTCATTGTTTAAAATGTTTTGCTACAATTGGTATACTTTCCGTTATAAAGACTGATAATGGTACTGCATTAATTAGTCAAGCTTTTCAGCATTTTTGTGCACAAATAAATATGTCATAAAACAGGTATTCTGTATAATCCTCAAAGTCAAGGAATTGTGGAGCATGCCCATGGATCTCTTAAGAACCAATTGCAAAAAATAAAACAGGGAGTCATAGCCCCAAATCTTAATCATGCTTTATTCAAAATTTTTGAATGTGGATATACAAGGCTGTTCTGTGGCTGATCGATTGTGGCACCCTAATACCAAAGATAAATATTCTCAAGTAAAATGGAAAGATCTGATTACTGGAATATGGCAGGGTCCCGACCCTGTATTAATATGGGAAAGAGGGCATGTTTGTGTTTTTCTGCAGGATGCAGAAGGCACCAGGTGAATCCCAGAAAGGCTGGTGTGATTTGCAGGAGATGTTTCCCAGAAGGAGGATGTTCCTGCCGCTGACCATGGTGACTTCTGTCCTCATGTTTAAAGGAGATCTGTATCGGGTTTATGCTGCTGACCAAACTTTGTTTCATTCTGCTCCAAGGAAAGGATGTTGTGCAAAGAAACCTCTTAGATACAACATGACTGGACTTGATTAATCTGATAATCAGGACAATTCCCAACAAAATTAGGAAGAATTGGAAAAAGAGGACTGACAATAGGACTTTGGTCTCATTCTGGTTTTCAGCAGACACGTATTTGGAAGCTTGCCACAGAAACTCTTGGGAGGCCCTGTAACTGAGTATGTATATTCTCCTTATGCTTTGTTGTTTGGAAATGTTAACATTTTTATGGAAGATTCAAACTTTAATGTTTCTTGCCATCAATGTAAACTAACAAACTGTATTTCCAAGCTTTCAAATGGACAATAGGTTCTGGTTGTTCAATAGCCTTCCTTCTCTTTAAATTTTTTTTTTAAGATTTTAGTTATTATATATACACTGTTCTACCTGCATGTACACCTACACACCAGAAGAGGACACCAGATCTCATTTAGATGGTTGTGAGCCACCTTGTGGTTGCTGGGAATTGAACTCAGGACTTTGGAAAAGCAGCTAGTGCTCTTAACCTCTGAGGCATCTCTCCAGTCCCTCAACAGCCACCTTTTACTATATTTCCTGTGAATATTTCCCAGGATTCATATTCTGATAAGGGAATCATCTTTTAGGTCACTTTTATGGAGTGTTATAGGACTTGGCTTATTACTCTTATAAAGAGCATGTCTCCTACTAGTGATAATTAAAACCTTCATCAAGGCCTTTTAGAATGTTAAAGCAGATCTGCATAAGATTAAACTCCAGTGTCTACTCTAGCAGAGGTTGGTAGTCAAAGATGGGTAAGATCTCTCTGAAAAATATTCAACCTAAAACAGGGCATGAATGACTGAATTTATATACCAATGACAGGTAACAATATATCTTTCAAGAGAGACAACCTAAGACAGGCACAATCTTCTGCTCCATAGCTTTTAAGTTACGGTCAATTTAAAAAATATAAAGAAGAGAGACCTGTGGAGAGCTGCTTGTTTGTCAGGCTGCTTTGTTATTGAGCTCTCAGCCAAATACATGTTTTTACTCTAGCATTCACCTGGAGTCAGGGATAGACAGGAGGTTTTAACAAGTCCACTTCCTTTTTTTTGGAACAGTAGGCAGGATGTTTTTGCCAAGTTCACTTCCTTTAGTTTGTCTGAGGATCGCAGACAGGTGGTTGAGGTAAACAAGTTTGACTTCTTCATGAACCCCTTCATTGTAGCAAAGTGTTTTGCTCTGACTATTAAAAGGGACTGTGGAACAAAGCAGCATGACAATCTCTACTGGCAGCCTTCTCAAACATATCCCATGTGTAGTATCTTGTTTTTTTAAAAAATAATAATAACAATAGTAATAATAATAATAATTATTATTATTACTATTGTTATTATTTTCTTTCAATCCTCACTCCCCACTCAAGAACTGTTCAACTGTTCAACTAGTTATGAATTGAAAATTCTTATAAATATTTGTGGTTTCTGATGGCCATTGGTGACTTCTGTGAAAGGGTCATTTAACCACACAAAAGATTCACAACCCACAAGTTGAGAACTGCTGGCTTAAGCTCACCAATAGGAGGTAAAGTTCACTCTTTCTTAGTAGAGAACAAGGTGTGTACTTTTTGTTGATGCTACTCATTAAGGCAAATACATACATTTTTGCATGTAATATGAACTGGTAAAATTATAAACTGGATATTCAGAAAAAGAAAACGATAGTGTATTAAATATATTATGTCCAAAGCTGAGAAATATTTAAAGGTAAATATTTACTTTCCTCATTAAGCTTTGGGTAAGGATAGGGGTCAAGAGCTAAACTTGTTGACCCATGTCTGAGAAGCATCCTTCTGAGTCCTCCTGTTGGAGCTCCCTGCATAGTTCTTCCGTCTGGAGACGGTCAAAGCCTCATGAAAACCATCCTGGGGTTCTGATCTCTTCACTATGCATTGTTCTCTTCCCTTCAACCAAAATCTCTGGTGAGTCAGCTCTCTGTGGATAAAACCTTCTACTGTGTAACTGAAGAGTTGGTTCAAGGTCATTCTCATCTGATTTTCAGAATAGCAATTTATACTAATTAAAAAAATATCTTTAGTACCATAAGTCCAATGGGTCCCATGATATTTCTAGGTGATGAACATGTGCATTCTATTTTTTAGTTTATTTTTTATAATTTATTCACCTTACTTCTCAATTGTAACCCCCTCACTCATCTCCTCCCTGTTCCACCATTCCTTCCTCTTTCCCCCATGCCCCTCCTTTATTTCTCAGAAAGAGGGATACCTCTGCCCCTACCATCTGACCACAGCCTATCAAATTTTATTAGGACTACCTACATCTCCTTCTTCTGTGGCCTAGCAATGCCCCCACCCCTTTCAGGGGGAAGTGGTCAAAGAGCAGGCAACAGCGTCCATGTCAGAGACATCCCCTGCTCTCCTTACTAGGGAGCCTACATAGAAAATGAGCTGCCTATCAGCTACATCTTGGCAAGAGGTCTAGGTCCTCTGCATCAGTCTCTGCAGTCCCATGGGCCCAGATTTGTTAGCTCTGTTGGTCTTATGAAGCTCCTGTTCTCTTCAGGTCCTTCTGTTCCCCTACTCTTTCCTAGGACTCCCTGCACTCTGCCCAAAGTTTGGCTGTGAATCTCAGAATCTGCTTTGATCTCCTGCTGAGTGGAGTCTTTCAGAGGACATTTATAGTAGGCTCCATCTTTTCCCCTCTCTTTAATCATTTCCAGTGTTTATTATATTTGCCCTTCTGAATGAGAATTGAACAGCCTTCTTAGGGTCATCTTTATTATTTAGTTTCTTTAGGTCTGTGGGTTGTAGTATGGTTATCTTGTATTACATGGCTAATATCAGCTTACAAGTGAATGTATTTGATTTATGTCTTCCTGATTCATGGTTACCTCACTCAGGATGATCTTTCCTAGTGCAATCCATTTGCCTGAAATTTTCATGATTTCCTTGCTTTTAATACCTGAATTGTATTGTATTGTATTGTATTGTGTAATATTGTTACAATTTCTGTATCCATTCTTCAGATGTGGAAATCTAGATTGTTTCCAGATTCTGGTTATTATTAGTAAAGCTGCCATGAAAATAGTTCAACAGATGTCCTTGTGTGGTACAGCATCTTTTGGATATATGCCCAGGAGTGGTGTAGCTGGCTCTTGAGGTAGCACTATTCCCACTTCTTTGAGAAAGTCCCAGATTAATTTCCAAAGTGGTTGTATATGTTTGCACTCCCACTAACAATGGAGGAGGGTTCCCCTTTCTCCACATCCTCCTCAACATGTGTTGTCACTTGCGTTTTTGATCTTAGCTATTCTGATGGGTGTAAGGTGGAATCTCAGGGTCAGTTTGATTTGCATTTTCCTGATGACTAAGGGTGTTGAACATTTCTTTATTTCTCTGATGTTTGATATTCCTCTGTTGAGAATCTCTGTTTAGCTCTGTATCCCATTTTTTTCATGGGATTATTTGGTTTGTTGGGGTTTAATTTCTTGAGTTCTTTATACATTTTGGATATTAACCTCTGTCAGTATGTAGGCTGTCCTTTTGTTCTGATGACAGTGTCCTTTGCTTAACAGAAGTTTTTCAGATTCATGAGGTCCCCTTTAATAATTGTTGATTTTAGAGCCTGAAATGTTGGTGTTCTGGTCAGGAAGTTGTCTCCTGTGCCAATGAGTTCAAGGGTCTTCCTCATTTTTTCTTCTAACAGATTTAGTGTTTTATGTTTTATGTTTAGGTCTTTGATCCACTTGGATTATAGTTTAGTGCAGGGTGATAAATATGGATCTATTTGCATTTTCTACATGTAGACATCCAGTTAGACCAGCACCATTTATTGAAGATGGTATCTTTTTTCCATCATATGGTTTTGGTTACTTTGTCAAAAGACAAGTGTCCATAGGTATGTGGGCTTATTTCTGGGTCTTCAGTTTCATTCCATTGATTCACCAGTCTGTTTCTATGCCAGGACCAGGCAGTTTTTATTACTGTTGTTCAACTTGAGATCAGGGATGGAGATACCTTCTGAATATCTTTTATTGTACAGGATTGTGTTAGCTGTTCTGGATTTTTTATTTTTCCATATTATGCTGAGAATTGTTCTTTCAAGGTCTGTAGAGAATTATGTTGGTATTTTGATGGGGATCGCATTGAATCTGTAGATTGATTTTGTTAAGATGACCATTTTTACTATGTTGATCCTCTTGACCCATGGACATTGAAGAGCTTTCAATCTTCTGATATCTTGTTCAATTTCTTTCTTCAGAAACTTAAAGTTTTTTCGTACAAGTCTTTCATTTGCTTGGTTGGGGTAACCACATGATACTTTTTGTGTTGGTTTTTTTTTTGTGGCTATTGAGAAGGGAGTTGTTTCCCTAATTTCTTTCTAAATCCTTTTGCATTTTTTATATAAGAGTGTACTGATTTTGGGGGGTTAATTTTGTATCCAAACACTTTGCTGAAGGTGTTTATCAGCTGTAAGAGTTCCCTGGTAGAATTTTGGGGGTCAGTTATCATATCATCTATGATACTCTGACTTTTTCCTTTCCAATTTGTATTCCCTTGATCTCTCTTAGTTGTCTTATTGCTCTGGCTAGGAATTCAAGTACTATATTGAAGAGATACAGAAAGAGTGGGCAGCTTTGTTTTGCCCCCAATTTTAGTGGAACTGATTTAAGTTTCTCTCTGTTTAGTTTGATGTTGGCTATAGGCTTGAAGCATATTGCTTTTGCTGCTGAGGTACGTGCCTTATATCCCCCATCTCTTAAGATTTTAAACATGAATGTGTGTTGGATTTTGTCAAATCCTTTTTTGACAGCGAAGTAGATGATTATGTGCTTTTTTTTTTCAGTTTGTTTATATGGTGGATTACATTGATGGACTTCTCTATATTGAACCACCCCTACATGCCTAGGATGAAGCCTGCTTGGTTATGATGGATGATATTTTTGAGGTGTTCTTGGATATGGTTTGCGAGTATTTTATTGAGTATTTTTGCATCAATGTTCATAAGAGAGAATGATCTGAAATTCTTTTTATTTGTTGGGTCTTTGTGTGGTTCAGGTATCAAACTCAAGAATGATCTTGATTTAACTTTGGTAGGTGGAACCTATCAAGAAAACTACATTTTATTTAGGTTTTCAAATTTTGTGGTGTTTATTCTTTTGAAGTAGGAACTAATTATTCTTTGGATCATCAGGTATTGTGTCTTCATCTTTGTTATTATCTCTTCCTTTTCATTTCTGATTTTGTTGATGTGGATACTGTCTTTATGGAGTTTAGTTCGTTTGGCTAGAAGTTTGTCTGTCTTGCTGATTTTCTCAAAGAACCAGCTCTTGGTTTCATTGATTGTTTTAATTGTTCTTTTTGTTTCTAATTTATTAATTTCAGTCTTGAGTTTGATTACTTCCAGCATTCTATGCCTCTTGTGTATGTCTGCTGCTTCTTCTTTTTTCACTAAAGCTTTCAGATGTGCTCTTAGTTGCTTGTATGGGATCTCCAATATCTTTCTAAAGGCATTTAGTGCTATTAATTTTCCTCTTAGCACTGTTTTCATTGTGTCCTATAAGTTGGGTATGTTGTGCCTTCATTTTCATTGAATTTTAGGAAGTCCTTAATTTCTTTCTTATTTTTTTCCCTGACCCAGATGTTATTGAGTAGAGAGTTGTTCGGTTTCCATGTGTGTAGGCTTTTTGTTATTTCTGTTGTTGTTGAAGTCCAGCTTTAGTCTACCACGGTCTGATAGAATACAAAGTATTATTTTAATCTTCTTCTGTCTGTTGAAGCTTGCTCTGTGACCTACTATCACCAGTTTAAGAGAAAGTTCTGTGAGGTGCTGAGAAGAAGGTATATTCTTGGATTCCAAAGAGGGATCCAAGATGGCTGCCACGAGAGGACACTGTGTCTGAGGAGTAGGACAGCAGAAACAACGCAACGACCAGGAGACTGAACTCTGGGACCTAAAACGCCAGCATTTGTGATTGCCAGGTGAGCGGAACTCCTATGGTGAGAAAATCAAGTGGGAAAACCCTAGGGACACCCAGTTATTATCCGGAAAAATCTCCGGGTGACCAGCGGCGCATAGCTCTGATCTGAACGAGCAGCCACGCTGGGCACCCACACCTGCCATAATAGACTGGATCACACAGTCTCGCCGGCAGCCTAAGGAGGAACCGGGTACCATTTTCACTGACCTGCACACTGCGAGTGAACACTGCAAGGAACCACCCCAGACTGAGAGGGTCCGGGGACCGTTTTGACTAGTCTGCACACTGCAGGCGCACACCGCACGCTTCTGCCAGCAAAACCTCAGTACATGTGTGAGTCCGCAGGCAAGTCTGGGAAGGAACCGAGTTCTGCTTCAATGCACGGGTATACAGCAGGCACACACCGATCGCTGGAACCACCCCAGACTGGAAGGGTCCTGGGACCGTCTTGACCAATCTGCACACTGAGGGCGAACACTGCACGCATCTGCCAGCAAAAAACCTCAGTCCCTGTGTGTCCACGGGCCAGACAGAGAAGGCCTCGGGCACCATTTCAGACAGGCCTGCATACAGCAGATATACACCAACCCAAACCCACTGTGTGTGCCCCAAATATCATCTCAGACCGTGGTGCACATCCCCTGGCTCATAATGGGGTGCCAAATCTCCATTCCAGGGGAGACCCCTTAGCAGCAAGCCCAGGGCAGAGCATACAGCCCCCAGCTGACATCTCAAACCTGGACACTCAGACTCTAGCACAGAGTGATGAGTAAAGCCTCCAGACCAGAGGGATGATCAGCCTGCAGTGCTCACAGCTTCTAGCACAGAGCACGAAGCCGGGCACACAGAGCCCACAATAGAGTTCAACTGAGACCACAACACACACTAACAAACCACCGGAAATCCCTGATCTTCTTCAAGAATACTCCTGACACAAGAGATTTACAGTTTCAGACTGAAGTACAGCCTTAAAGCACAAACAGCTACCTGATTATATATAAACAAATGCCCAGAAATCGGTGAAAGAACTCACCCAACAAAAATCAGGACACCATGGCCCCACCAGAAACACCCAAAAGCAGTGGAGATTTTAATTCAGCAGAGACACAGGAAAATTATGTTAAAGCTTTGATTATGCAGATACTGGAGGAACAAAAGGAGAGACAAAAAGAG
>JAQQSO010006005.1:0-11627 GCA_028658305.1 Pachyuromys duprasi
TTTTTTGTTTCTCCATATGAAGTTGAGAATTTTTCTTTCAAGATCTATAAAGAATTGTGTTGGTATTTTGATGGGAATTGCATTGAATCTGTAGATTGATTTTGGCAGAATAGCCATTTTCATTATGTTAATCCTACCAATCCATGAGCATGGGAGATCTTTCCATCTTCTGATATCTTCTTCAATTTCTTTTTTCAGAGACTTGAAGTTTTTCTCAAACAGATCTTTGACTTGCTTGGTTAGAGTCACCCCAAGGTACTTTAAGTTATTAGTGATCTTTTCTTTAACATTAACAGTCTACACACAATAAGAATAATTATGAGAACCATAAACCTAGAACTTTACATAATATTTTTCTTTATTAATTTATTTGACCATCTTTGTATATTCTTGAAAAAATGATAGCCAACATTGATGAAATATATATAATGATATAGAAAACAAATACTATTGGAATTAATCATATAATACTATAGTTTCTTTTTTCTCTTTTTATTAATTAATTCACTTTACATCTCAGTCATAGGCCCCACCCTCTTTTCTTCCTTGTCCCACCCTCCCTCCCACATCCCCTCTCCCCTATTCCTCAGAATAGGGGAGTCCCTCTATCCAGATGCCCCAGCTCATCTATTTACAAGATGACTGAGTTTGTCTTCCTCCCCTGTGGCCTTGTAGGACAGTCCCATCAGGGGGAAAAGATCAAAAATCAGGCAACATAGTCTGTGTCAGAGATATCCTCTACTGCCCTAACTAGTGGACTGACATGAAGGCTGAGGTGCCCACTGGACTCATCTCTGTGGGGTCTGTGCACTATAGTATGTCTGTTCTGTCCTATATGACTAAAATCTGCTTATAAGTGAGTATATACCAAGTATGTTTTTCTGGGTCTGAGTTACCTCACTCAGGAAGATCTTTTCTAGTTCCATCCATTTGCCTGCATAATTCATGATTTCTTTGTTTTTAAATGAGCTGCTTATGTACAATACATCAAACAACAGTCCAACAAAATAATATTAAATTTCCACCAATATACAATACTAACAGAAAAATAACCTTAAATTTCTATCAATATACATTAACCAATACCAAAGTAAAATAACATATCAAACCACAAAAACCATCCTCCCCATCTCAGAGTCCACCTACAGATGTTCTTAGGTGACCAAAGTTATACCCCACACACAAGACAGCAAAACAGCACATGACTCAACTGAGTCTTCAGAGAAACCAAAAACTTCCACTTCATCAGCCGCATGCCCTATTAACATTGTAGCACTTTCCCTAGTCACTTTAAATATGCATCCAATTTTTACAAAAAGATAACACATTTTTAGCCCTCTTGTTACTAAAGACTATATACTGAACATTTTCCATGCCATTAACTATACCAAAAATATTTGAAATTGGGTGCTATTCCATCAAATGCTTATAATTCTAGCAAATCTTCTGTTATGAACTGTTCGGTTTTCCAGTTGTTTACTGTTGGATTCATTACTTTAATTCCTATCCTCAAGAGTAAGGACATTGCTCACATTAACACTTTAAGGGACAAATTATTGGATGTACAAATTTAAAGTACTTCCACATGTTGGTAAATTGTCTTACAGATAGGCCATTACAAAAGCTTCCCAGTGTCTGTGTGATGACTCTGCATGCCTCAGCCCTCATCCTGAAACCCCTGTCCTCACCCACTGATTGGACTGTTGGGAAGAGGACCACCATAATCCCAGCCTTCTTACTGACAACAGAGGCCAGAATATTGGTAATAAGTTAAGTGCCTTGGAGGATTTGGGTTTAGATTAGTCCCACCCTTTGTACCTTCATGACCTCAGGCCTGTTGACCATGTAAGCATTAATTTTCTCATTCTTAAATTATGACGAGTCTGAATTTTTATTATTTATTTGTTTGTTTGTTTGTTTGTTTGTTTTGTCTAATGGCTTAGACGATTTTCCCAAAAGTTTAACCAGACCATGTAGATGGAGTGTCTAAACTGTTGAATCCTCTGGGCCAGTGGACAAAGAAGAATTGCCTTGGGACATAATTTTGAGTCACAAACACTAATTAAAGCTGATACACAAGAGTGAGAGAGAGAGAAGTACAAAAGAATAGAACGTTGCGTATAATACTGTTTGCGGTATCTGCCACCACAGATAAGCCAAACAGTACTCAAATAACAATCCTAATTATGTGTTGGGCTGTCTAGAGTCGTTTAGAATCATGGAACAGGTCCCAAGTTTGTGAATAATAACAACAAATATATATATATATATATATATATATATAGAGAGAGAGAGAGAGAGAGAGAGAGAGAGAGAGAGAGTAATGAAATTTCATTGATTTTTTTTTAAAATATCACTTAGTATAAAAGAAAAGGAAAACAATGTAAAGCAACTAGAATGGTTAACCTCATATTTCAAAATCTAAGCACCAGTACCTGTTTTCATGGAAGTACTGTGACTCTTGCTGAGTTTTCATGGCGCTCACCAGATATTTTGGGTTGCCTTTCACTGTTTGTGTGCTTCATTCTTGGAAAGAGTTGCTCACACATGTGGATACTGCCAAGAAGTGAAGCCATGAATAAAGCATGACTGTCAGACTAGGGATGTTTGTCTCTGGAACAGAGACCTTACAGAAATAACAAGGTCAGTGTTTTGGGCTGAATGTTGGCATGCAGCTGTACATATTCTATTTGTAAATTGGCAGCTATGTTAACTGAAATTATGCACCTTATAAGCAAAATACTGATTCTTGCCCCCCATATCCTGAAGCCTGTTTTAAAACTCTCTCACCAAATCAAAAAGCAAGGCTACATGCTCTTCCTTGCTCATAGGAATGTGGTCTGCCAACAACTTCAAACAGCATAAATGTGTTCACCTTAACTTGAGCTTGTGTAATTTCATTTTATTAGTTCTCACCTTGAAGATACATGGTTGACTCATTTAAAAGAGTAGTTTAAACCTACTCAATATTTATATTTGGAGAAGCTGATGGCTTCAGGTTCAGTTCCACTATCTGTAGAGGCAAGAACTTTTTTTTTGAGGCTAGAAATTAAAAGACAAAATTAGCTTAAGCAAAACATTGAAGTCCCTAAAATAGGGACACTTTCCAGGCCATCAGTTTTCAAAGCTTCCATTGATCATTAATGCTGAGATTCCAGACATAGCTACATTATTTACTCAACATTGACATCAAACTAGTTTTTTTTTTTAATTTGTTTCTTTGTTTGGTGTTGCAAGGAGTTTTGTCTGCTTGTATGTTGGTACACTGTGTGTATGCCTTGCCCCTGTGGAGGTCAGAATCGGGCACTAAATCCATGGCACGGGACTTGTAAACAATTGTGAGCTATGATGTGGGTGCTGGGAACTAAATATGAGTCCTCTGCAAGAGCACCAGTGTGTTTAACCGCTGAGCCATCGCTCCAGCCCCGAGGCAAGCTGTCTTATCATTCTTATTTTGAATGTTCCACAATCAAACTTCTTATCTTTGAAATGTATATACAAGTTTTCACGACCCTGCAGAAAATATCCAGTAAAAATGATAAATTTGTAAGCTAGTTTTCATCATCACATTCTGTCACAAATTCCATTTTTGACAGAATAAATGACTTGCTAGTCTATCACAAATCATAAAATCTTTTCAGCATTTGGCCTCAACTTAGACATCTTACTTAAATGATGTCGCACTGCCAGTGTTAGCACTTTTGAGGGGTTTCATGAAAGTGAAGATGATTCAAGCTCTGGCCCTTATGAAATTCATACTCTTGACAATTTGCTTGACATTATCCATTTTAACAGGCTGCACATAAATCTTAATGGGCTGTACATGATCTTTCTCCACACTGCTCCTAGCCTTCTCGCTTCCCACCTTCACTAGGAAATGGCAAAAGAGAAGAGAATCCACAACCTCATCACTGTTTTCCTGCCTGAAAAACACGCACTGTGTTCAGGCTTCCTCCCTAACTCAGAAAAGACAGCTTCATACCATGGCTCATAGTGTTTTGTTGTTGTTATTTTGTTTTGTTTTGTTTTGTTTTCTCATAAGAAAGGAATGGTGTTGCACCAGGAGGCTGTCCTGGTTTGAATGCATCTCTTGGAGAGTTGGGATGGTTATCCTGAGAACAGCATTGTTGGGAGATGAGACTTAAGGAGGGGCTATATGGTCATAAAGACAGAGCCTACGTGGATGGACGGATGTGTTATCACAGAGGTGTGCCAGCAACCAGAGAGCAGATTGCTGCCTGGTCTCTTGCTACTTTCACTTCGCCCTTTGCCTTTGTACCACATTATAATGTAGTACAAAGGCTCTTGACATAAATAGTTGGTGTGTCCCTGGGTTTACAAACCACAACTATCAGGAGATAAATAAACTTTTTTTTTTTTGCAAATGACTCAGACTGTGTTATTGTTTAGTACCAGTAGAACAGTGACGGTCAAAGACCTCCACAGGTTGTAGCTCAGGAGAAAAGGTAAGGAAAGGAAAGAACATACACAGAGTTTTCAATGAGTGGGCAATGAATTCAGTGGTGCTCCAAACTCAGATGATTTCTGACAAACAGAAGACTGTTCCTGGCTGAAAAGTCTAATAGCTCCATCTGAGGAATGAGTTGAGTATCTGCTATGAGTTGGGCACTTCACTCTGAAATCACGGTCTATTTCCTCAACACTGACTGGATGGGGAGAGCTTGAAGTGTAATAGAAAGAAGTTGGTATTTACGGTTAGGTATAACTTCTAAGCCATGTAGCTGCCTCTAAATCCCCATCACCTCTCCTCCAGCCTATTAGGTTCAACATCTACAACAAACCATATATAAAAAGGAATAAGATCATGAAGCATCTTTACCTGGGCAGCATTCTCCAGTTCTTCCCTGGGTGTCTGTTTTCTTTTGTTAGATGGTAAACTTCTCATCTGAGAAGACTGTATACACCACTACCTCTTACAACCCTACAGGACCCAAAGTCCTATGATGCATGCAGCAGTCACCTCAATGCACTGTAAAAACAGAGATGTGCCGTGACTCCTTGATGTAGCCCAGAGTTCTTGCTTACTTGCCTTTCCTCTATGGAACTGTGTTCTCTTCTGTATCAATTTAGCTCTACTAGAGCATGAAAAAAAAAATCAGACTAGGCAGCATGCAGCCCTTTCATCTTATCAGCTCCTCTAACTTTACAGAAAGTAGATGCTGTAGGAAAATGCCCATTCCTTGGGCAACAGGCAAGAGTGTGGATACACGGTCCTCTGCTACCATGGTGTTGAGACATTATAACTAAGTGCTTTCACTTCCTTGTGTCCTTTTCCTGAGCTTATACTGCCAATCATTTCTGTATGTTGACTGTTAGATTCAGACACTGGGCTTTGTTTTCAGAATCTCCATGCATGTTGCATTAATGGCTGCAAAGAATCCTCTGGAAGCCAAGTCTTCCCAGCCAATTACCCTGGGGTCCAAGTGGCTTCTTCATTTTGGCAGATGGTACCTATGACTTCCTTCATTTTCTAGTCAACAGGAGATTATAAACCACTTCCAAATTGCTTGCTACCACTGTGCATATTCCAGCCTTCTTCCTCTGGCTGGAGTTGAGAGAGCCAGGGAGGGAGGTATCTCTTGCCTCTGCATACAGCCACAGCCTGATGCTCCTCTCTGGGATACATATAAGGAGTTGCTGAGCCAAGAGTTTATTATCTGGCTTAGCATGAATGTACAGTGAGGAAAGCAGAGTATGAAACCAAATGTTCAGTGTGTTCCTAATTCCATGTGTTTCAAAGCGCCTGAAGCAGGAACATTACAGAATAGGGGTAAAGACACTTCCCTGGTGGCAAATCAAGAGTTCATCTCTTTAGATTTGGATCATCATCAGGCCTTCAGCAATCAACTGACTCCATTCTCTCCTACTTCCTAATTGCACTCTTATTGACAAGGCTGAACCTTTCTCACAGTATAGTAAGCCCTGATAGTAAAGCCACTCTGCTCTAAGGCTCCCGCTAAAGCATGCCTTCACTTCCAAGGGTAATGAACTCTTCTGTAATCAATGCCCCGCTTTATGCACATTCTCTTCGGCTTCCAGGAACTGCCTTGTAATTATGCCGCTCGCTATTGCATGTCAGAGGTTTGCTTTGCCTTTTAATATTTTATGAAGAAATTCAGATTTTGACAGTCAAAATATTTAACCCAGAGGACTCAGAACTCAGGCTATTATTTTGTAAAGTAGCCATCTAGCTGCACACTTGTACACCACTCGCTTCCCCAGTGCATACTCATGTGCTTTGATACTCTCTGAGCAGACTCAACCACATGCTGTCCAGATGGAAACCTGGCTGTATCATTACATTATATTGAAATAACCCAATACCACCTGTTTCTTTTGGGGTTCCTGCCAACATTTTCCCATAAAACATTTATTTTGCTAATATTTTAGTTGGTCACCACAGAAGGACACTTGAAGTCAAAGATTTACCATGTGTTGCAGATACTCACAGCCAAGAGAGGCAAATAGATAAACAAATAAATAAATCAATAAAATCTCTCTGAAACCAGGCAGTGGAGTTCAAGAAGAACAAAATTTCTGTTCTCTCTGACCATGATACCTCATGTAGGCACGAGGTAATCATAAGCAGGGAAACTCCAGAGTGGAGATTCCTGGCAATCTTCACAAAATGAATTATTCTAGTGTCTCTGGTGCTCATCTTTAGATCATTAAAGTGTTTTCAATTTTGTAAGGAAAAGTTTCCTCTTCCTCAGCAAGTTTTTCTTGTCCAAAATAGTTGCACTAGTAAACAAAATAATGGTATACAAAGTTCATTTGGTGAATCTGCCATATAGATGCATACACACACAAACACAGAGAGAAAGAGACTGCTTTCAACCTATGAAGAACAGGATGGGAAGTGGTAGGTTAGCTTTAGAAACTAACCTTGAACATCACATTCAAGGTCATTAGATATCCTCAGAAGCAGAAATGAGGTTTGTTTTCTTCCGGATTAAAAACCCAGTTGGAACCTCCCTGTTCCAACTTTAGAAGGGCCTCAGCTTTAGAACGTTGTCCAGTGCCCCAGCTCTCTTCCCTGTTCTCTGAAGCTGCCTCACAGCATCTGGCCACAGTCCCCACATTGTGAGGCCATTGGAAAGCTGAGACCGCTGGACCTGGCTTTTAAGCTGTTGTGAACATCCCCAGGGCTTCTGAACTTTCTCTTGTGCTCAGAACAACTCCTCTACAGTGAACCCCAGGCAATAAGAAACAATGGAAATTAATAGATTTGACTGTATCTACTTAATTTCTCTTATCTTTGAGCTCCCGTGACACCGAGAATATCCAGGATCTTCCAGAATTTCAGTTAATTGCAAAGTGGCCATGCTTCCTATTATTATACTTTGTGATTTGCTGACCAAAGTCACCACCTTGCCCTGGTTAATTAAGAAGCTAGCACTCTCCCACCCATTACATCTCAACCTCCAACTTCTACACTGAATGATCACTAAAGTCAGAGAAAGGAGAAAGAAATGCTGTTAGGCCAGAATGTCATTCATAAAGTGTCCATTTTTCTCTCAAAGAGCCCTTATTACCCAAATGCCCAAGGGGAACTAAAAGTAATTTATATGTAGATATTTATTTTAAAAGTCAACTTGTAACCTGTGATGCCTGCAGACACAGAGGAGAAAACAAGTAACAGGACAGGAGCCTAACACAGAGGGCCTCTGAAAGACTCTACCTAGCATTGTATCAAAGCAGATATTAAGACTCTTAACCAAACCTTCAGCAGAGTGCAGAGAATCATATGAAAGAAGGGGGAGTTAGTAAGACCTGGAGAGGACAGGAGCTCTGCAAGGACCAAATATATCAGGGAAAAGGGGTCTTTTGTGAGACTGTTTCTCCAACGAAGGACCACGTATGAATATAACCTAGAACCCCTTCTCGGATATAGCCCATGGTAGCTATATAGTATCCAAGTAGGTACCCTAGTAAGGGGAACAGGGACTATTTCTGACATGAACTCAATGGCTGGCTCTTCAACACCCTCCCCACCCCTGCCAAGGGAGGAGCAGCCTTGCTAGGCCATAGAAGAGGACATTGCAGCCAGTCCTGAAGAGACCTGATAAGCTAGAGTTAGAAGGAAGGGGAGGAGGTCCTCCCCTATCAGTGGACTTGGAAAGGGGCAAGGAGGAGATGAGGGAGGGATGGTGGGATTGGGAGGGAATGAAGGAGGAGGCTACTGCTGGGATACAAAGTAAATAACCTGTGATTAATATAAAAAATAAAAAATATAATAAAAAAAGAATCACTGAAAAGCAATATACCTCTCCTTGCAACTCCTATTCATGTTTATGTATCCTCCTTAAAGACAGATAATCACATAATTAAGTAGGCTATTGCTCAATATGTATCTTCTGTGCAAAATGCACTGACACAGTCAATCCTGGTGTGTGGTTTGGTTCAAAGTATGAAATATTAAACAATCACTTCATAATGAAAGCACTTGGCCGTTAGATATGTATTTTCCCCAACAGATCATAATTTTATTCAAAGCAGAGTTGAAGGTGGCACAGTTAATCCAAAGGAGGTCTGTGTGTTATGCAACTGTTATACCTTGGGTCCAATAGATATCAGCAGCTGATTGTACTTAAAAGACTGAAAGGAGGATCATCCTGAGTGAGTTATCCCAGAAGCATGGTGTATGCTCACTTATAAGTAGATATTAGACACATAATATAGGATAAACTAAAATCTCTACACCTAAAGAAACTAAGCAAAGAGGACCATGGGTAAGATGATCAATCCTCATTCAGAAAGGCAAACTGGATAGACATCAGAAGAGGGTGAAAACAAGGAACAAGACAGGAGCCTATAACAGAGAGCCTCTGAAAGACTCTACCCAACAGGGTATTAAAGCAGATGCTGAGACTCAGCCAAACTTTGGGCAGAGTACAGGGAATCTTATGAAAGAAGGGGGAGATGAAAAGACCCTGAGAAGAGAGGAGCTACACAAGAAGAGCAACAGAACCAAGAAATCTGGGCACAGGGGGGCTTTTCTGAGACTGGTACTCCAACCAAGGACCATTCATGGAGATAACCTAGAACCCCTGCACAGATATAGCCCAAGACAGCTCAGTCTCCAAATGGGCTCTCTAGTAAGGGGAACAGGGACTGTCTCTAACATGAACTCAGTGTCTGGCTCTTTGACCATCACCCCCTGAGAAGGGGGTGGTCAGCCTTACCAGGCCACAGAGGAAGAAAATGCAGACAGTCCTGATGAGACCTGATAGGCTAGGGTCAGATGGAAGGGGAGGAGGACATCCCCTATCAGTGGACTGGTGAAGGGGCATGGGAGGAGAAGTGAGGGGGGGCAGGGTTGGGAGGGGAAGAGGGAGGGGGCTACAGCTAGGATGCAAAGTGAATAAACTGTAACAAATAAAAAAATTAAAAATTTTTAAATAAAAAAGACTAAAAAGAGACCTTTTGTTTTCTGTCAATACATGCCTTGATTTTAGATTCTTAAGGTCAACCCAATGTAAGGGTATCATTTGTGGTTTTGTATTACCCCTTAGAGATCAATATATGGCAAGAACAAGATCCAGCTTCCAAATTTAGCTAAAATCTGACAGAATGCCATGTTTTGTCTGGGAGTTGTACCTTGAACATCAGTCTTTAGTTCTGATTGGCACCACTGGCCCCGTTTCCTTTTCTTTAGAGGAAACATCAGATGTAAACAGCAATAACAAACACACACAGGACAAAGATGAACAAAAGCAAGGAGCATTTAGACACTAGTGTCCACCAACCTCTCTATCATTTGCTTTTATTAGTAACTGATTGAACTGTTTCCCTTTTCACAACTAAACGACTCTGAATCATTGCTCTGATTCTCAGACTCGTTTTTCAACAGCAAAGCCAACATTTTCTAGTCTGAAAAGGGGAAAATAAGTGAAAAGTTTGCTGATGCTTAAATGGTGCTAACTACTCAGCCAGCAACTGTCTGGGAACGCACAGTATACAGATTTATCCCAAAAAACCTTTCAGGAGATACAGTAGTGTGTGTAGAGTCAACTGCAGGCTTCGGAGGGATTTGGGACACCAGGAATGTGCCCCATCATTCCCCCAACATGTTCTTTTTGTGCTGGAGATTCAGGTGTAGTCCAGGGGAAAGTCTGGGGCTTCCATGATGAGCAGAGGAATGAAGACTTCCACAGGCACCCTCCCTACCCACCAGTATGAATGCCAAACCACAAGAGTACAGCCTGCCAGACCTCTTCAGCCACCAGGGCTGTGCCTCTCACATAGCCTGCAAGACAGAGTCATAGACACCATATCCCTCAGAAGACTCACTGGGTCCCAGGCTAGAAAGACATCTGGCCCCAAGGCTCTCTTCTTCCCTCTGCTTCCCTCCTCTTCCTTCATTGAGAGACTTCCATAGATTTATGAAATTAGAGTGTGTCAGAGAGAAGCAAAACTAAGAATCTATATTAAAGCACAAAACCAAGAAGGGGCCTATCTGTACTTGTGAGATTTTTCTTCTTTGGACCAGTCCAGCTGATGAGAATAGATGGCATTTTCAAATGTTTCCATTTCATGTTTAAAGTGTTATATCTGTCTGTAAGCTGAAAATTAGAAGAGCATGCTCACCTTACATACTGTGGTGATTTATTGTTATAAGGGAAATAAACAGTACTTTGATCAGTCTCTAAAAGAGACCAGTTTTCTTGGCCAAGTGTTTCTCAAAGGGTGGGGCTAATGACCAGCCACAACAAGCTGACCCATAGCACATACACATTTACACATGAACATGAATACACATACACACACTAAGGGGTGAGAAAGAGAAAGGTACATATATCATGCACATAGGCACACACAGAGAAACACACACAACCAAGAAACAAGGAGAGACATACATGCATATATACATACATACATACATACATACATACATACATACATACATCATGTTCAAAATATACCACACTCTCACAAGAGCACATACACACAGCAAGGGAAAAAAAGAGGGGAAGGGAAAAAGAGATTACACACACACACAGTCACATGAGAGATACACCATACACACACAAGAACAAGCATAAAGGAACACACACAAACACATGGACTTTTAGGAAATGCAAGCTGTGGGGTCCTGCCCAGACCTACTGAGGCAGAAACTCTAGGACAGCAGTTCTCAACCTTCCTAATGTTGCTACCCTTTAATACAGTTCCTCGTGTGAGAATCCCCAACCATAAAATCAGTTTCATTGTTACTTCATAATTATAATTTTACTACTGTTATAGATTGCAATGTAAATATGATATGCAGAATATCTGATATAAAACCTCTATGGGGGTCATGACCCACAGGTTGAGAACTGCTGGATAATCACACATGTACTAGTACATTTCTTTTTGTAATTAATTAATTAATTATTACAATTTATTCACTTTGTGTCCCTGCTGTAGCCCCCTCCCTCGTCCCCTCAGATTTCACCCTCCCTCTTCTCCATGCCCCTCCCCCAGTCCCATCAGTCCTCACTGATAGGGGAGGTCTTCCTCCCCTTTCTTCTGACCCTAGTCTAGTACATTTCTTTGTGTCCAAACCCCTTGAGACTCACCACTCTTGCCCACAAGAGACTGTCCTCATGGTATCTCAATGG
>JAQQSO010006006.1:0-11627 GCA_028658305.1 Pachyuromys duprasi
TATCCTCTCTAGGTGTGTAGATTTCAGCTTGAACTTGAGATTTCAAGACTAGGTTTCTTCGTATAGCCTTGGATGTCCTGGACTCGATTTTCAGACCAGGCTGGCCTAGATTCACAGAAATCTGCCTGCTTCTGCCTCCCTGAGTGCCAGGATTATAGCCATGTACCACCAGGCCCAGCTCATCTTTCTTTCTTTATTTTTTAAATTATTTTTATTTTTATTAATTACAGTTTATTCACTTTGTATCCCCCCTGTACCTCCCTTCTGCTTCCCTTCCCAATCCCACTCTCCCTCTTCTCCACCCGTGACCCTCTCCCAGTCCACTGAAAAGGGAGGTCCTCCTCCCCTTCCCTCTGATCCTAGACTATCAGGTCTCATCAGGACTGCCTGCATTGTTTTCTGTGGTCTGGTAAGGCTGCTTCCCCCCTCAGGGAGAAGTGATCAAAGAACAGGCCAATCAGTTCATGTCAGAGACAGTCCCTGTCCCCATTACTATGGAACCCACTTGGACACTGAACTGCCATGGGCTACATCTGTGCAGGGGTTCCAGGCCAACTCCATGAGTGGTCCTTGGCTGGTGTTATCAGTCTCAGAAAACACCCCTGTGCCCAGACATTTTGGATCTGTTGCTGTCCTTGTGTAGCTCCTGGCCTCTCCAGGTCTTACTATCTCCACATAAGATTCCTGAACTCTGCTCAAGTTTGGCCATGAGTCTCAGCATCTGCCTTGATACCCTGCAGGGTAGAGCCTTTCAGACGTCCTCTGTGGTAGGCTCCTGTCCTATTCCCTGTTTTCTCCCTCCTCCAATGTCCATCCTCTTTGCCTTCCTGAATAGGGATTGCACATCTTAGCCAGAGTACTCCTTCCTGATTAGCTTGCTTAGGTGTACAGATTTTAGTATGTTTATCCTATATTACATGTCTAGTGTTCACTTATGAGCGAGTATATATACCCTGTGTGTCTTTCTGCTTCTGCGATACCTCACTCAGGATGAGTCTCTCCACTTCCCACTATTTACCTGCAAATTTCCTTGTTTTTTTTTTATCACTGAGTAATATTCCGTTGTGTAGATATACCATAATTTCTGTATCCATTCCTCAACTGAGGGGCATCTGGGTTGTTTCCAGCTTCTGGCTATTACAAATAAAGCTGCTACAAACATGGTTGAGCAAATGTCCTTGTTGTGAACCTGAGCCTCTTTTGGATATATTCCTAGGAGTGGTATAGCTGGATCTTGAGGAAGCGCTATTCCTAATTGTCTGAAAAAGCACCAGATTGATTTCCTAAGTGGTTGTACAAGTTTGCATTCCCACCAGCAGTGGAGGAGGGTCCCCCTTTCTCCACATCCTCTCCAGCATGTGTTGTTACTTGAGTTTTTGATCTGAGCCATTCTGATGGGTGTAAGGTGAAATCTCGGGGTCATTTTAATTTGCATTTCCCTGATGAGTAAAGACATTGAGCATTTAAGTGTTTCTCTGCCGTTCCATATCCCTCTATTGAGAATTCTCTGTTTAGCTCTGTACCTCAGTTTTAAATTGGATTACCTGATTTGTTGCTGTTTATCTTCTTGAGTTTTATATATATATATATATATTTATATCACATATATATATATCACATATATATATATATATATATATAATATTAGCCCTTTGTCAGATATAGGGTTGGTGAAGATTCTTTCTCATACTGTAGGCAGTTGTTTTGTTTTGATGACAGTGTCCTTTGCTTTACAGAAGCTTTTCAGTTTGATGAGGTCCCATTTATTGATTTTTGCTCTTAGAGTCTGTGCTGTTGTTGTTCTGTTCAGGAATTTGTCTCCTGTGCTATAACACATATTGAGTACAGTTTCCTCCCAGTTCCTTTTCCCACCTCCTTTCTTCCCAAGATCCACTCCTCTGTTTTCCTTCCTAAAAGAGCAGGCCTCCCAACAGAGACAGAAGAGACAATCATGGAATCTGCATGGGTCTACACTATGTCTTTTGCAAATATGTTATGATTGTTAGCTTGGTGTTTTTATCGGACTCTTAACAGTGGGAGAAGGGTAACTGACACTTCAGTTGCTCTTGGGATCCTTTTCTGCCTACTAAAATAGTGGTTTCTTAACATAATAGCTAGCCTGCTTGGGTACACAAAATTAACATTTGTTAGTGGAGTGAGACCTTGTTTATCAGGCAGTTTCAGAAAATATTGGGTCTTGGAATAATCTTTTGTGGTTGACTTATAAGTAAAACTTTTTGTTCAATATAGTAGCTGCCTTTATAAACACATAAATTATATGCCCACAACAGATCTGGTACAAGGAAATTTATTGTAAGAAAGATAGGAGAGAGAAGGAGAAAAGTCATAGTCTGGGTGAGCCATGTGGGCAGAGAGAAAAAGAGAAACAAACAGTGTGGGAGAGCATAGAAGAAAAGGCAGGGCAAAGGCGGGAGGAGAGAGGGAGTCAGAGAGACAGACAGGGAGACAGACACAAAGCGCAAGAGAGGATGGCCCTTGTCATAGAGGCGCTCCTGTTGGTAGTGGCTGGTGATGTCACAGATTGTTATACAATCTGAAAGACAGCAGCTGGTTGGAATCAACAGCTGTAAAGTCATGAATTTATATAGAAACAGTCTGCATTATCAAAAGATTAAGGAAGTAAAAGGTTATTTGTCATTGGTTAGTTTTCAGTGTTTGGGAAACAAAGTGCCTTCTTGAGATTTTTCTGTAAAAGAGCCTCTGGGACAAACCAAATTTTGCATTTGAAAAACAATAACCAAAATTTATGGGTTTATTTAACGCTGTAAAGGGACTTCAAAATCACTTCGTTGGACCTCTAGTTCAAAAATACTTCCCCTAGTGTGGAACAGTGATGCTATTCCAAGTCCAGGAGCTGGAGCAGAAGCAATGTGTTCTATTCCCTTAGGAGGACATCATAAGGCTCAAAGTGCTCTTTTTCTTCATGGAACCTCTGAATATTGACACAACTGCATCAAAGATGCTCTGCTGGCATGAACCTAATGGACATTTTGAGCCTGAATTTCATAGGAAAGAAAGTCCCTGGAAGGTTCAGGTTCCTGATGCATTCGTCCATATGGTAAAGAAAAATGAACAAGACAATGGCACAGGAAAATGGAAGCCTTCCTTTGCTCCTTCTTCGGTATGTTGCTTGTCAGACTGCAGCTTCCTGGTGTATTCTTCTTAGCAGAGCTAAGATCTTGAAGAAATGTAAATAAGAACATTAAAGAGGGGTCATATATGTCACAATCAGCATTAAAAACAAACACATTGTAATGTTATAACTTTTTAACCTTTTCATGGCAAACACTGTTATCAGTAATTAAATTACCTTGCTACTGTTTTTAATGTACACTGAAATGATTGGCTGATGCTTCTCTCCCTTGACATTACCAGTTCCTTAGAAAACATAAACATGTCCAGTTATCTATTGCACCCTTCCTTCCCTTATAGTACCACCTCATAAATATGCTCAGTAGTACCTCATTCCATTTACAAACATCAATAGAAGAACATTACAAAATAATTTTCTATTGATCCTTGAAAAATTAAAATAGATTAGCTTCTTCTCCATCAGTAATATATAGCTTACATTTCCATCAAAACCACTTACTTTATACAATGATATGTGTCTACATTTATGTTACCATTATCTATAAGTGATGGAATGTAGCCAAAGAAGAGGAAAAGGATTCTTTTGTGTGTGTGTGTGTGTGTGTGTGTGTGTGTGTGTGTGTATGGCATAAGGTTGTATTACTTAGCCAAGTTGGGTTCAAACTCAGGAAGCTCTTGCCTGCTTCTGCCTCTTGAGTGCTGGGGTTACAGGTGTGTGATACCAAACCTACCTGATTTTCACAATCCTAAGAGGTGCCTCCAAAGTATGCATGAAGAGTGTATGTGGGAGAGAGTATGGTTTATAAAATAGGAAATGTCATGAGGTTCTGGGCAGATTGTTTACAAAATCAGTGTGCTATCATTAATGTAGTTTAGTTCAAATTCCGATGCATTGTTTTCCTCTGTAGTGCTATAGATCTTTTTTTCTTTTTCACAAATTCTACCTCCAAAACTTTTATTATAGACTATTTCATTTTAAGGACTTTTTATGTGACTGTATTCTATTTCCACATTTTAAGTAAAAAGAATAATATTCTTTCTTTAACAGTTGTAGTGGGAGTAGCTAATTATCACAAGACATTCTTTAAAAACCCACTTTCTTCCTGTCTACCTCTATAAAATGTCTTTAATGCTGGTTTCATCTTCAGGAGACCATATTTTCCTAGTTCTCAAAAAAAAAAAAAAGAAGAAGAGAGAACGAACTGTTTTGCCAAGTGTTATGTTATTAACCCCAAACGTCCCCCATAGTGCATGTATTTGGAAACTTGGTCCTCAACTGAGCATACTGTTTGAGGAGGTTGCACAATCTCTGATAAATGCATGTACATGGAGGCCCTTGATCTCTGGGATGGGATGGAGTAGAATGAGTTTTGAGGTTGGTTGCTTGGATCTACATCCTATTTAATCTTGCTTCCTCATGCACTCCAGTCTTGTGCCTTCCCACAGTGACGAAATGCATCCTCCAAAAAATACCCTTCCTTTTCTAATGTGACTGTTGTTGCGTGTTGGGTCTCAGAAGTGAGAAAAATGACTGATACTCTGAGTAGTCTTGTGTGTTGTTACACTCATGTTGCACTCAACTGATTTGTTTATGTGGCAGTCTCTTATAATATATGATTTTATTAGTGACGGGGATGGGTTCTTCTTATTTACATGTTACATTTCATGAAAATCATAAAATGAGTGTCTGAAAAAGCTCATGAAGATAGTGGTAGCTATATGGTCTACTACGTTAGAGGTAGAGAGTAGGAGACACCAACTATGCCTCTAGGGATTGTACAGTTCTTGAGAGAAGACACTACAAATAACGAACAGATGAAGGAATTCGAAGGTGCCAGTCTCTTGGAGCAGAAACATGGAAGAATAGTATAGGATATACATGAAAAACTCACTTGTGTGGGGATCAAATACTATTATTTATTCACTTCCCCATGTAGCACTTTCTTAAAAGATAAATTTTAAAGAGGTAGAAATAGAGAATATCCTCATTCTTTCTGCCATTAACTCCATATTACATAACGCTTTATATCTATTTGTAGTGATACACTGTTTTGAAAATATCTCTTACATTCTGAGAGACTGGAATTTTTGCTGGACCTCACAACCAGAGTCAATAATATGTAATGACCTCACTTAAGACTGGTATATTCTGTACTCAGTTTGTTTAACCTGTGGTTTTTATTACTTTTTAAAATTTATTTTTATATTAATCACGGATTATGTACTTTGTATCCCAGCCGTAGCTCCTCCCTCATTCCCTCTACTCTCCCCATCTCCTCCCTGCCCCTTTCCAAGTCCCCTGATAGGGGACTCCTCCCCTTCCATCTGACCCTAGATTATCAGGTCTCCTCAGGGCTGGCTGCAATGTCCTCTTCTGGGGTCTAGCAAGGCTGCTCCTCCCTTTGGGGGGAGGGGAAGGTTGGAAGAGCCAGCCATTGAGTTCATAACAGAAATAGTCCCTGTTCCCCTTACTAGGGTACCCAGTTGGATACTGAGCTACCTTGGGCTATATCCGAGAGGGGTTCTATGTTTTTTCCATAAATGGTCCTTGGTTGGAGAAACAGTCTCATAAAAGACCCCTGTGCCCTGATTTATTTGGTCTTTGTGGAGCTCTTTTCCTCTCCAAGACTTACTAACTCCCCCTTCTTTCAAATGATTCCCTGCACTCTGCTGAAGGTTTGGTTGTGAGTCTTAATATCTGCTTTGATACACTGCTAGGTAGAATCTTTCAGAGGCCCTCTTTGATAGGCTCCTGTGCTGTTGCTTGTTTTCTCCTACATTCAATGTCCATCCCATTTGTCTATCTAAGTGAGGATTGATCATCTTACCCTGGGTCCTCTTTCTTGTTTATCTTCTTTAGGTGTATAGATTTCAGTATGTTTATCCTATCTTTTAATTGATGAGTAGTATTCCATTGTGTAAAAGTACCATAATTTCTGTAACCATTCCTCAACTGAGGGACATCTGGGTTGTTTCCAGGTTCTGATTATTATGAATAAAGCTGCTAAGAACATGGTTGAGCAAATGTCTTTGTTGTATATTTGAGCATCTTTTGGATATATGCCTAAGAGTGGTATAGCTGGATTTTGAGGACTCACTATTCCTAATTGTCTAAGACAGCACCAAATTGATTTCCAGAGTAGTTGTACAAGTTTGCATTCCCACCAGCAATGAAGGAGGGTTCCCCTTTCTCGACAACCTCTCCAGCATGTGTTGTCACTTGAGTTTTTAATCTTAGCCATTCTGATGGGTGTAAGGTGAAATCTCAGGGTCGTTTTGATTTGCATCTCCCTGATGGATACGGAAGTTGATCATTTCTTTAAGTGTTTTTCTGCCATTCTACAATCCTCTACAGAGAGTTCTCTGTTTAGCTTTGTACCCCATTTTTAAATTAGATTACTTGATTTGTTGCTTTTTAACTTCTTGAGTTCTTTATATATACTGGATATTAGCCCTAGTCAGATATAGGATGGGTAAAGATCCTTTCCCAGTCTGTAGGCTGTCGTTTTGTTCGGATGACAGTCTTTTACATTACAGAAGCTTTTCAGTTTCATGAGGTTCCATTTATTGATTGTTATCAAGGTGACTGTTTCTTCATAGAATGAGTTTGTTAATTTTCCTTCTGTTTCTATTTTGTCGAATAGTTTAGAGAGAATTGGAGTTAGCACTTCTTTGAAGGTCTGGTAAAATTCTGCACTGAATCCATCTGGCCCAGGGCTTCTTTTGGATGGGAAGGTGTTGATGACTGCTTCTACTTCCTTGGGGGATATAGGTCTATTCAATCTTTCTACCTAATCTTGACTTAATTTAGGTAGATGGAATCTATCAAGAAAATTGTCCATTTCCTTTAGATTTTCAAATTTTGTGGCATATAGGCTTTGGTAGTAAGACCTAATGATTGTTTTTATTTTCTCAGTGCCTGTAGTTATGTCCTCCTTTTCATTTCTGATATTGTTGATTTGGACAGTTTCTCTCTGCCTTTTTGTTAGTTTGGCTAGGGGCTTGTCTATCTTGTTGATTTTCTCTAAGAACCAGCTCTTGGTTTCATTGATTCTTTGAATAGTATTATTTGTTTCTAATTGATTGATTACAGCCCTGAGTTTGATTATTTCCAGCCGTCTGCTCCACTTGGGTCTGTTTGCTTCTTTTTTTTCTTTCTTTCAGTTTTTTGTTTGTTTGTTTGATTTTTGCTTTCATTTGGGCCAGTAAGTTGCTTGTATAAGATGTTTTGTATTTCTTCTTGAAGGCACTTAGTGCTATGAACTTTCCTCTTAGCACTGCCTTCATTGTGTCCCATAAGTTTGGGTATGTTGTGCTTTCATTTTCATTCTTCTGTATTCCTTTGAGAGCTCTGTTCATTTTCTCTTTTTGTTCCTCTAGTAACTGTATAAGCACAGCTTTAACATCATTTTCCCGTGTTTCTGCTGAATTAAAATCTCCATTGATTTTGTGTGTTGCTGGTGGGACCATGGTGTTCTGATTTTTGTTGGTTGAGTTCTTACGTTGACCTTTGGCCATTTGTTTATATATAATAAAGGAACTGTTCCTTGAGGCTGAACTTCAGACTGAAACTGTCAATCTCTGGTGTCTGGAGTATTCTTCAGGAAGATCAGGGAGATCCAGTGGTTTGAGAGTGTGTGTTGTTGCCTCAATTGTCCCTGTGGGCGGAAAAGCCGTTGGCACAGATTCGTTGTTGGGGGCGGGGGGGGAATAAGTGTGTATGTGTGTGCTCGCTCTGAGTACCCTTGGAAGTGTGTCTTGAAGGGGAGTGCTAGAGAGTGTAGATACTTGGGCTATAGGGGTTGGAAGCAAGTGCAGGAGGGGATATTGTTGCTAACTCCTTTAGCAAGCAGAGATTGCGGGCACCAAGCGCTTGAGCAGGTTTCCTGAATACCCAGAGGTCTTCAGTCTGTGGCAGGCTCAGCAGGCTGGACTCTGAGGTCTGTGACTGATGCTCCAGGTGGGACATGTACTCTGTTGTGGGCTCTGTATGCCCGACTGTGTGCTCTGTGCTAGAAGCTGTGAGCACCGCAGGCTGGTTGCTGCTCTGGTGCAGAGGCTTGGAACCTCACTCTGGGCCAGAGGCTGTGTGTCCCGATTTGAGATGGCGGCTGGGGGCACGGTTCTGGTTTGAAGGCTCTACACTCTGATCATGGCCAGCAACTAAGGGCTCTGCTCTGATCCGGAGGCTCTGTGCTCCGGTCTGAGGTGGCAACTAAGGGCTCTGCTCTGGTCGGGAGGCCGCCATTATAAATATGTCGTATTCTCATTTTTCTCAATCTGAGCCCTCTCATGTACCGTTCCAGCTGCTTTTCAAATTCATAACTTTTCTTTTCACTAGCTGTTGCTACATTTATGTATGTATATGCCTAAATATAACCTGCTCAGTCTATATAATGTTACTTGTATGTATGTTTTCAGAGATGATGATTAAAGAACATTGTAACAACTAACTTCATTTGTCTTGGATTGCCATGTAATCAGCTTTCATAGCTTCAATCTTAAGTTATGTATTTTTCCATGCCCCTGACTCAAAGAGCAATACATGTGTGGTAGGTGTTATGGTAAGGTGATGACTAATGTTAGCTGTCAACTTGACCATATCTGGAATTAACTAAAACCTTAAGCAGCTGGTTCATGCATGTGAGAGATGTTGGCTCATTTGAATTGGGTTTATATGGGCAGCCCATATAAAAAGACATACAAGAAAACCTTTTCAAAAGCTCCCCCCGCGTTGAGACAGGGTCTCTACAGAGCCCTGGCTATTCTGGAACTCACTATGTAGATCAAGTGATACCTGTCTGTCTCTGCCCCCTAAGGGATTAAATACATGTACACCATACCCAACAGGCCTTTTATTGCCTGCTTGCCCTCTCTCCCACCAGAAAGCTTACCTATCCTCCTGTTGCTGCTGCTGCTATATTCCTTTGCTGATATTAGAACATACTTCTTCAATGTTCCAGTGTAGATTGACGGACACTTGAGATATCTGTAGGATTCATGGCCTTTTCATCAGGAGGCAGACATTGCTGGACTGGGTTGGACTATAACCTACAAAGCCACTTAATAAAGCCCCCTCCTTATATATGAAACATATTTTCATATTATTTTATTATATGTAACATAATATAAAAGAGTATAATACATATAATAAACATGTAAAATGATATTTATTATTTTATTTTTTATTATTAATTACACATTATTCACTTTATATCCCCCCTGTAGCTCCCTCCCTCCTCCCCTTCCAACCCTTCCCTCCATCCCCCTTCTCCACACATGCCCCTTCCTAAGTCCACTGATAGGGGAGGTATTCTTTTCCTTCTTTTTGATCCTAGTCTATCAGGTCTCATCAGGAATAGCTGTTTTGTCTTCCTCTGTGGCCTGGTAAGGCTGCTCCCCCCTCAGGGGGAGGTAATCACAGAACAGGCCAATCACTTCATTTTTATTATTTTTATAAAGTAATATATAATATACTACATATATAGTTTTTATAATTTTTATTACATTATATATGTATATATGTAAAGATTTGGATAAAATATAGACTCATATAACAGACACATAACAGACAGAAGAGATGACAGAAAACTGCAGGGAGAGAAAAAGGGAGAATTCAAATCTGGGCTCAATCTTGGTAAAACTACTCTAAAGATAAGTGATTTCATTTCTTTTTCCTAATGTGGCACCGAAACATTTTGGGTACTCTGAGATAATAAACACATTTAAGCTGACAAATCTGTTAATCATATCTGGGAAAACACCATGACTGTTTGCAGTTGTAACTATTGTTCTGATAGTCCTTACCAATATATATTTTAAAAGATGTTTCAAATCCAACTAATGGTTCCCTTGTGTATCCAGCTCAAGCCTACCCATTCAGTGGAGAATAGTGCTGACTAAATACTTGTGAACTTACATTAGGTACATTTAAGTAGAAGCATTTGTTTGTTCATTTAAATTTTGTGTTCTTTCATTTCTTCATCTAACACTATTAAGTTTCAAACTGTTTAAGGTTGCACTCTGAGGAACTAGGAGAAATAAGAAATCTGACTGACTAGCTTTCCTTAACTAGCACTGAGCTGCCTGAGAAAACACTATGATTGGGCTTTTAGTCAGATGCATTCATGACTTCGTTGGGGGGCCAATGTGGACCTCTACATGCTACCAATATTTTTCTATTCAAGTGGTACAGTCTTTAATGACTAATTGCATTATTTACTGACCACCTGTGTCTGCCATCAACTGCAAACTGCTTAAGTCCTCTTCTCCCTATAAGCTACAGCCATGTGCAAGTAGTGTCACAATGTTGTAAGTTTAGCCACTCCAATAGCATCCCTTTCCCTACTAAGAATTCAGGGGTTTTTTTGTTTTTGTTTTTTAAAAATTTTTATATTTTTTAACAACTGCCTTTTCCATAAATCATTTTAGAATCTCGATAAGGAGACACTTAACAACTTATTTGCTCATGATTGCCTCTGAAACAGTAATTCACATAAGAAAGTGTCAGAATTGGCTTTGGAAACAAATGGAAAAGAGGAATCCTCAGATGGGTGGGGTGTGGTATCTTACCTGGCATTTCTTTTTTTTTTTTTTTTTTTTTTTTTAGGCACTTACAGCATCTCTAATGAGTTCTCCGGGACTGCCTTCTCTAGCTGAGTGAAATATTTCTATACTAAAGAGATAGGAGGAAGCTTCACGAAGCACCTTCCCTAGATTAACTGCTTATTGCCTCAGTTAGAATCTGTGACTTTGTAGCGTTTAGTATTGTTTTCAGGCACTGGAAGAGAAGCAATTAAAGACAATTACTTACATCTTTGTGTTATGTGGAGATACAAATGTCTGCCCATATGGGACTATGAGATGGTTAACTTTGCTGACAATTTGACTGTATTTTGAATAACCTTGAAAATAGAGTGTAGCTACAACAATATTTCCAGAAAAAATTTTAAAAGAGTGAAGATAGATCCATATGAAATGGGGTGAGTGAGGATTCATCTGGAATGGGGAGAGTAAGGATCTGTGTAGAATTAGAATAAGGTAGGTGAAGATATACCTGGGATGGTGTGTGTGAAGTTTCATCTGAAATGGTGGGGGTAAAGATTCACCTAGAGTGGATTGGGTGAAGATCCATCTGGAATGGGTAGGTGAAAATCTACTTGGAATGAGTGGTTGAAGATTAACCTGGAATTGCTACCCAAGGAAATCTTTTTGTAAGAAGACGTAGAGGGTGTCAAAAGGTACTGGATTGTATTTTGAGCTGACAGTGCCATCTGTGTGGTAATCATTTTGCAAACACTCAAGAAGCAAGAGTGAAAGGAACACTGATATTTTCTTTCCCTTGAGGATCCAAAAAGTCTCTGAGAGCAGATAACGTGTAGTAGGGTAAGTTTCAGTGCAAGAAGAGAGTTTGTTGCATAAAGCTGGAAACTTGAAACCTAAGCGGCCATGGGAAACCTAAAGTGTTCCATATGCTAGGACCACTACGCATCCAACTAGAACGAACAGTACAC
>JAQQSO010006008.1:0-11625 GCA_028658305.1 Pachyuromys duprasi
GTTAATATATTATGACAAGCTATCGCTAAATATCTCTGATATCAAAATCTCTGGTACTTCAGTTGTGGGAAATTTAGTCATTTACAAAGAGACTGACCAAGACAGTAAAGGCCTACGATCTCAAAATGCCATTGTGTTAACTGTGAGTAATTCGATACTTTCAGCTGGAAAAGTGAATGCACCTTTTCTAGAAGCAATGGTTTTTCCTAAATACAAAACAGAAAGCAGGTCTATGCTTGCCAGGGAATGCAGGCGTTGTATCAAGGGATTCCAGTAGACCAATGAGTGTAGGTACAAGAAAGATATCCATGGTAATTTCTTGCAGTTGGGAAATGAAATGGGGGGCCTGGCAACTCCAGGCCCCATAGAAAGAGCATGAGCCATTTTCTTCTTTCAGCCAGGAAATAAACAGCAGTCAGGAAAATTGCATTTAAGTATTGCGGATCTCATGCATGCTACTGTATGCAGTGCTGTTCTTGACCTGGCTACAGGTACCCTATACCCCCCCAATTCAATGTTACAAAATAATTACTGAAATTATAGTGTTTTGCCGTCCGGCATAGTAGGGATGATCTTGGGTAGGAGTGGATTCATTGTATACTCAGGAGTGATAGATGGAGATTTCAATGGAGAAGTTAAAATTACGGCCAAGGAAAAAAGAAGAGAGATGCAAATTAATGCAGATGGTAGGATTGCTCAGCCACTACTCTTTCCCAGCATTAAAAGCAAAACCACCCCAGTAGAAAGAACAGGAAGGTTTGGAAGTACTGGAAAGCTGATGGTGATTTTGTGAGTCTAGGCCACCCCTGTTCTTATTCTGGTGACACAGCTGGTTAGAGATTCACCCTTTCTTTTCAAAATAGGGTGTTTCAGCTTTTCTTTGACCCTGTAGCCCAGCATGGCCTCCTTCTCTCAGTTGCACACCCAGCTCCTTGCACCTCCCAGGGACTGTAAGGACTAGAAAACAAATGTGTGCCAGGCAGGACCATGATCTGTCTTCTAGCACAGTTTGTTTTCTTCCTTCTTTCCCCCTGGAGGAAATTTCCAATTTCTTGCTCAGTCACTGGGTTTGAGCCATTTATTTCTCCCTTTTCTAGTGCTGCTTCTTCCCAAGTGCTTCCCTTTCCGCCTGTAACCTCTTCAGTTGCACAGCCAATTCTGCAACCCTTTCAACAATAAGAGTAGTGTGACTCTTTTGGTTTTTGAATTTCAGCCATTGTTTTTGCAGGCCCCTCCATCTTGACCCCCAATTTTTCCAACTGCACAAAGTGAATAAGTTGTAATAATAATAATTAATACATAATACATTATGTATTATTAATACATAAAAATAACTAAAATTTTTAAAAAAGAAGTGATGCTTCTCTTTAGTAACTTATAATGAAAATCAGGCCCAGTACAGATGTTTGAGTGCAGGAGATCCATTCAACCCTTTAGGCAAAGACAAAATACAAAGTAAATAATACTAACAAGAAATGGAACAGAAGAGCAAGAAAGGCAGGGGATCAAAGGCATTCTGCAGAAAAGTAAAGCAGAGCAAAGGAGTTTTCTAATCCAAACTCAATGTTACAGGCAAGATAAAGAAGACAAAAGGAGACAAATCTAGATGTGACACCAGGGTGCTTAAAAGGCTTTCTTTTAAGAGTAAAACTCTAATCTTCATTTCTTTCTGAATAAAATGAGGACTTTATACCATATAGATTATGTAATAACATGAATTCAAGTTTTGATACATCACCAATAAAGAAAGTTTTGATATGTCACCAATAAAATGTTGGCCTAGTTGTTATTTTTGTTGTAAGAATAATATTGCTATCATAGACTTTTTTGGTTTTTGGTGGTTTAGTTGAGAAATTTCCTCATAGGCTTGGTTATTTGAACAAGTGGGCTCCCTGATGGTGGTCCTGTTTGGGGTAGCTTAGGAGGTATGTCCCTGCTTGCAGTAGTAGGTCTCTGAAGAAAGACTTTGGGAATTTAAATTTCCACACTATTTTCAATTCCACACTGGCCATACAAGGTGTGAGGTCTCAGCTTCCTGCTCATGTTGTTATGATTACTCCTTGAAGAAGCTATCTTCCGCGTCATGATGGACTTTGATTCCTCTTGAACTACAAACACAAGAGAGTCCTGGGAGGAGATGAGGGAGACAGGGTGAGATTCAGAAGGAAGGAGGGAGCTATAGCTGGGATACAGAGTGATTAGTTGTAATTAATATAAAAAATAAAAATTTAATTAAAAGTAATTTTTTAAAAGTCTTATCTTTATAAGCATTTTATCCATATACTCTTTGAGCTTTTCTATAATATTCTTGTTATTTTGTGATCATTTTACATCATGTAAGTTGCTTTTCTTGTGGAGCATGAAAATGGGATTACTAATTATTGGCAGAGACCTGTTGTCTGGGTATTCATATGGTCTGTGATTTTGTGGTAGGACCTACACACCTGAAGTTAGGTTATTAACAGTGTTTCTGGACAGTAAATTCTCGTCTTTCCTTCACTGAGTGGATGTTTGTGTCTCTTTCCTGAAAACTCAACCTGTCAGTATATAGACTAATGAATAGGGTTTAGGTATAGGTGTAACTGGGTGTTGATTTCCAAATGTGATATCAGAAATAGTCTTGGATTTTGCCCTGGCAGGACAAAATTCTAAGGCTAGGAGAAGACCTTCTGTGGAGATAGAAATTTTTACAACCAAGGTATAGGTGTATGGAGGAGGTACCCAGGATCTCCCTGGGACAGCAAATGTCAGTGTAGTGGTAGAGGTAGTCTGGGGTCTCAATCTGGCAAGGGAGACCTGGAAAGCAAGAATGGAACACAGGGTGCTCAAGAAGGTCTCAAGGGTGTAAGAAGTGGCAGCAGGAATCTAGAGTACTAACCTGACAGGAATTCGGAAGGAGCTGGAGGATGGGCAGCATACTCCCTGTCTTCAGGCGTGTTTTGAAGGTAGGTCTGAATTTGCATAAGTAAGTATGTGTGTACACAATCTGCATGTTATTTAAGCTGTAAATATGCTCCTTGAAATGGTGTGGCCCCTCTGTGAATCCTACCCCTCTAAAGGCCAGGGAATCTCATAGAACTAATAATGCCAGATAGGAAGGAGATTCCTCATGTTTTATAAGTGAGAAATTTTTATTTCTGGATGTTATTATTGTTACCTATACAACCAAAGGAAAAGAGACTAGAAAATAGAGTTCTTGGTATACTGGCATAGTAAGCCAGTCATATTTATTTTGCTTCATTTATGTCTTCGAATGCATCTCCTCCTGTATTTTAGTCATGATCTTTAATTAGATATGGATCAGCAAACAGTATTTTATTGCAATACATGTGATGTAAATTAAAAACAATGACAGGCAAGATCATAAGGACTCAAATGAGTGACCAGCAGAATGTCTGTTTATTTGTGTATCCCGTACCCCATGACTGCCTCTCTTGAAGATCTGTTATGCACTCTATGCCTTTAGTGTTCATGACTTGTAATGGAATTGATTTCACACATTTAGTTTATTCCCCTTTGAGTATTATTTATACAGATTTTAATTTAGTAGCTATACTAGACAGTGCTAGTAATTAAAACTTGTATTTTAATTGATCAATTAATAAGACTCAGAGTCAATTAATAACAGACCTTCACTATTCAACTTGATTACAGCAAGTTTTAGTCTATAGTTTCTAGCTCCAAGAGCAATTCACCCAATTACTACACAAAGATTTTTGTTGTTGTTGTTTTTCTGTGTAAAAGTGCCATTTTTGATGATTGGTAGAAATGTCAAATATCCCCAGACTTGTATGATTTAAAATTAGATCAAAGCTGAATTCCTTTTTCTAGTTTATAAGGTCATATCCTGTTGTGCTAGCCAGCACTTGAGAAAGTCTTTTACATTCTTGTCTAAATTCCTTCATCATCATCATCATTATCATCATCATTATTGTGGTCTATTTGCTAAAAAAAAACTGTTTCCCTGACATCAAGGTATTTTTATTCTGGATCCTGTAGCAGTCTGTCTGTCATGACATAACATGTATTACCATGCATAATTTTTCATTAAATCATCTGAATGACTACTTCATTCTGCTAAAGCATTAGAATCTGGTGGTATACTACAGCACAGAGTAGTCAGTGCCTAGTTTTGAATAAATAAATATGTAAGAGTTATGTAATATTATAGAAATTTTAAAGGTGAGTAATAAAAATATACATTAATATTTATAATTTTTATTTTCCTTTTATTGAAAATAAAGTTTTTTCCCTTCACATAATATTCTGACTAGGGTTCCCTTTCCCTCTGCTCCTCCCATTAACCTCCAGTTTCCTTTCCACCTAGACCCACACCTGTTCTGTCTCTTATTAGAAAACAAACAGGCTTCTAAAGAATATTAGTAAAATAAAACATAATGTATTAAGATAACACAGAAACTAACACATCAAAATAGGACTAAACAAACAAACAGAAAGAACAAATAAAAGATAGAGATGCAGAGACACACTCCATATACAGGAATCCCACAGAAATACTAAACAAGCAGACAAAAGAGTATGTACACAAAGGATTTGTGCAGTAAAATTAGAGGAAAATTATATAACTAAAAATTAAGATATGTTGAGGGATAAAAAGAAAAGGGAAAAAGGAAAAGGAAAATCCATAACATGAAATGAGTCAAGGAACTTTCAAATATGCTGTTTATTTCATTTCTGCTCTACTGTTGGGCATGCAAACTACCATTAAGTATAGTCTGCTTCCCCACTGAGACTCCCTTGATGAAAGCTGTTTTCATTTCAAAGTGGCCGTTATTCGGGGACTGATTGTGGATGGGGAAATGTGTCCATTTTTCCAGTCAGCTCTAGGGTCACATCTGGTGGAGACCTGTGCAGACCCTGTGCATGCTACCTTAGTCTCTGAGAGTTCATGTGTATGTGCGTGTGTGTGTGTGCATGTGTGTATGTCTATAAATGTCTCTATATGTGTACATATATGTTGATTTAGAGGGTCCTATTTTATCGCTGTTCTCTACTTGCTCTAGTCCCACTCTCTATGTGATGTCTGACACTGGGTATATGTATTTGTTCCCAGCTGCTGCTGTGTGAAGTGTCTGATGATGAGTGATGAGGGAACTTTTCTATGCAGAATGGCATTAGGATTTATTTATTTTCTTCTTTTCTTTTCTTACTTTTATTTTTATTAATTACAATTTATTCACTTTGTATCCCCAGCGTAGCTCTCTCCCACCTCCCCTCCCAATCCCACCCCCCCTCCCTTTTCCACCCATCTCCCTCCCCAGGTCCATTGATAGGAGAGGCCCTCCTCTCCTTCTTTCTGATCCTAGTCTATCAGGCCTCATCAGGAGTGTGTGCATTGACTTTCTCTGTGGCCTTTTAAGACTGCTCCCCACTCAGGGGGAGCTAATCAAAGAGCAGGCCAATCAGTTCATGTCAGAGACAATCCCTGTTCCCCTTATTAGGGAACCCATTTGGACACTGAACTGCTACATCTGTGCAGTGGTTATAGGTTATTTCCATGCATGGTCCTTGGTTGGAGTATCAGTCTCAGAAAAGACCCATGTGCCTAAATTTTTTTGGTTCTGTTGCTCTCTTTTATTTTAATTTTTTGCTACTTTTTTCTTTCTTTGTAGCACAGTAGTATTTGGTTTTACCCTAGACCCTGAACCTATCAGAGTCTTGGTCACCAAAGCAGTTTCAGATATGGGTTTCATCTTGTGGAATTCACCTTCCGTTAATTAAGATATTAGTTGGTTATTCTCACAAGCTTTGCAGGCTACCATTATAGAGCAAAGCATGTATGGCTGAGTTGTTAATCATGTTTCTCCTTTGGTAATAATGCTGAGATGCCAATATGTAGACATGGAAGGATTTATGTAGGTAAGCATCCATTTGAAACCCTAATTTCAACTATTCCATGTTCAATGAGTTCTTATTATTCCAAAAATTGAAACTTTAGAGTTTCACATTATTTTATCTGCTTTCCCGCATCCATTTGAAACCCTAATTTCATTAAAGGTGAGAAAATTTCAAACTTGTCTAAACTAAATTCAATACCAAGAAATAGAGATCATCAAATCCCCAAGAATCCAACCTCTGGCTGTATCACAAAGACTATTTTTTTTTCCATCTCAGTTCTTCAAAAATTGACAGCATTGTTTTTTCTCTGCCACCTACCCTTCTCTTTTAAGTAAATTACGTCATTGCTGAGAGTGTAAAGGACTTTTATCCTTTCTTTCTTACAAACATAAATTACAAAAGAAAAGGATTTTTTTTTAGAAACTGTGTTTTCTTTAACTTTTCAGGAGATAACATATTTTAGAAGGAGTGCCACAGTTTTCTTGATAGTGAACTAATATAAAATCCTTGATGCTGGCTCTCACTTTCTGCTTGGTTTATCTTACCGAGTTACCTCAAGTTAATTTTATTAAAAATTTTCAGTAGAGTGTAATATTTGGTAAAGTCTGCCTATTGGGTTAGGGCAGACCTTGTCCATTATTTTACTATTTGTAAATGTTGTGCAATATTCATCCAGAACTGAAAAAGTATTCTAAAGCATAATGTTTAACTCATGAACACTTGATTGGCTGTATTTTACATCCTGGAATCTTAGAAATATAGATGTACACAAAATCTATTTAGTGAAGATTCTTGGTTCAGACTGTTTTTGTAATATCAAAAGAAGATATGCTAAATTACTTTCCGTTGCTCTGCTAGGGCAAGTTACAGAAGAAAGAGTTTAAAGTTTGGTTTAAACTTTAAGAGGATGTCAAGGACAATATTGACAGGGTAAATGAGAATGGGTAATCAAGGCTCTGGAACAGTAGCTTAGAGCTTATGAGTTGATAAAACATACATGATTCAGAAAAAAAAAAACTCACTATAAATGACATGGACTTTTAAAACCTCAAAGCCCACCTACTAGTGACACACCTACTCCAACAAAGCCATTCTAGTGCCTCCTCAAGATCCAGCTATACTACTCCTAGGCATATATCCAAAAGATGCTCAAGTACACAACAAGGACATTTGCTCAACCATGTTTGTATCAGCTTTATTCGTAATAGCCAGAACCTGGAAAGAACACAGTTGTCCAACAGTCGAGGAATGGATACAGAAATTGTGGTACATCTACACATTGGAATATTACTCATCAATTAAAAACAAGGAAATCATGAAATTTGCAGGCAAATTGTGGGATCTAGAAAAGATCATCCTGAGCGACATATCCCAGAAACAGAAAGACACACAAGGTATATACTCACTTATAAGTGTGTACTAGACCTATAAGATAGGATAAATATACCAGAATCGGTACACCTAAAGAAGCTAAACAATAAGGAGTATCCAGGGTAAGATGATCAACCCTCACATAGAAAGACAAATGGGATGGATATTGGAAGTAGGAGAAAACAAGTAACAGGACAGGAGCCTACCACAGAGGGCCTCGGAAAGACTCTACAGAGCAACGTATCAAAGCAGATACTAAGACTCATAACCAAACCTTCAGCAGAGTGCAGGGAATCATATGAAAGGAGGAGTTAGTAAGATCTGGAGAGAACAGGAGCTCCACAAGGACCAAATATATCTGGGCACAGGGGTCTTTTATGAGATGGATTCTCCAACCAAGGACCATGTATGGATATAACCTAAAACCCTTGCTTGGATGTAGCCCATGGTAGCTCAATATCCAAGTGAGTACCCTAGTAAGGGGAACAGGGACTGTTTCTGATATGAACTCAATGGTTGGCTCTTTGACCTCTCCCTGCCCTGAGGGAGGAGCAACCTTGCTAGGCCACAGAGGAGGACATTGCAGCCAGTCTTGAAAATAGGGTTAGATGGAAGGGGAGGAGGACCTCCCCTAGCAGTGGACTTGGAAAGGGGCAGAAAGGAGATGAGGGAGGGAGGGTGGGACTGGGAGTGAATGAGGGAGCAGGCTACAGCTAGGATCCAAATTTAATAAACTGTAACTAATATTTAAAAAATAAAAATTTAATAAAAATGATTTTCACAAAACCTCCTTTATTTAGGATTCTTAAACACCTTCATCTCCCTTCTAAATCCCTGCAACCTTAGGTAGGAGATTAGTAGGGAATAGGGCTGTAGTCCTATTTTATCTACTTCCTGCTGATCATCCTTGATGGGTCATTAAGGGATTACCAGGATCAGTAGGCAGGATACCACCAGTCCAGTCCAAAGACCAACAGGAAGCAGTTAAAGTTGAAAGACTCCGTTGGATTGTCCGAAGAAGCTCTCTGGAACTTTATAATAGCTGACAGTCATTCTATTTAGATTATTTTAGTTGTAATGCAATTAAGAATATCACTCATTTTAAATGTTATCAAATTTTTATAAAGCATTTTTATATTATTTTGACAGAAACTATATATATACATATATATATATATAATATGAAATAATACCAATACTTGAAACAAACCAACAAGCAAAAACGATGTGTTGTCATGCCACATCATGGATCATTTGGCAATTAATTAAGTCAGTAACAGAAGACAAATATTGGAGGATTTTATATAAATGAGGCCTGTAAGTTCATCAAACTTACAGAGACAAAGTACACATCAGGGCTTCAGAGAATTGAGATGACAAACTGCTGCCATTCACTAGAAATGGAGTTCCATTCTTTAGTAAAACATTTTAGAGATATGCTGTACAGCACCACATATTTGGAGCTACAGAGCTATACTTAAAATTGTTGAGAATAGATTTTATGTTAGTGTTTTGAGCCTCTATAAAAAAATTCACTCGTTTTTATGTGAGAACATGAGGATTTTAAGGTATTCTTTGAACATGGTTTTTCTGGTGCATTCTTTTCTGCTATTAAAGTCCAAGGATTTAAATCAGAGCTGAAGAGTATACTTATATTTCAAAGCAGTTTGGAACATTGAAGAATTTTGGAAGGTGGTTATAGCTTCAGTAAGCATTGCTCCTGGAAGAGTCATAAGCTTGCAGTTTAGCCACAAGGCTGGGAATGTTAAGAGAAGGTAACTTCCCGGGTAAGGAGTCTCTTGTGGAAACCAGGTCATACAGATTCCAGCTTTGTAAATGCTCTAGTGAACCTTAGAGAAAGGCTCAGCTCTGCTGGGGTGGGATAGTTTGTGAGAAGGTTAGTTATGAGGAAAATCTGCTTCTGCCCCACCTGATGCTTTCTTGTCCATTTTTTGACATGTTTTAAGTACACAAGGGTCTCTAAGCAGGATGTTGTACCATGCTGTTTGAACCTTCCAGTCACAAGAATTATAAACTTCTTTACTTTACAAAAGCACTGCACATCAATTAATTTGATATAAGAGTACTAGACAGAATAAGGTAGCAATATGAGAAAACATGTTATTCAGCAATTTTAGTTGTTGGATTAGCCATCATCTCCCATTATCCTTTATAGAGTACTCATAGGCAGATTTCAATCGGAGCTTGTAACTGATCCTAAGATTGCCTGAAGTCAGGACATGAAAGATGTGCTTTTCTATGGACCTTATATAAATTATGAGGACCAGTACACATTCAGATAGGCAAATATATCAGATTTTTCTAGCATGTCAGACACCTTGTCTAAGTAATGCAGATACTTCCTCTATATATGAAAACGTATTTTAGCAGAAATTTATTAATGACTGACAATCATTATTTTTAGATTATTTTAGTTGTGATGCTCATTTAAGATATTCAAATTTCATAAAGCATTTTTATGTAATTTTGACAGAAACCTTAAAGTAGCTTAATCATCATCCATAATTTCGCTTCCAATTTTAAGGCAGAATGACATACACGGAAAAGCATAAAATAATGTAAGTACTCATATAATTAATATTCACTGGGAGAGCCGAGAAGTCTTACCATGCAGATGTACTTAACGCTGGAAATTGCTGGCATCTGGTAAGGAGAACTCTGCTAAAGCTTGACTTAAATGAGGTTATATGATTGAAACCTCCAGCTTGTGTCAAAAAAAGAAAATTTGATTGCTAATCCCAGCTGTCAACTTGACTATATCTGTACTCAACTAAAACTGAAGAACCTGGGTATTTCCAAGCGATATTGGATCAACTGAGGTAGGAAGACCCATCCTAAATTTGGTCTACATTTTCTGCTTTCTAACAATATTTAAAAAAGCATAAAAGAGGGGACTTTTTAATATATTTATCTTCTTGTCCTCATTCTCAAAGAGAAGTTCATCTATCCACTGTTGAGGAATTCCTTCACTACTATTTGAATCTACTTTTTCAGGATCTAACCTAGACCAAAGACCAACAGCTCTTTATGAATTCTCAAGACTCAGGCATGCGATTGGGACTGTTGAGATATCCAATCCAATCTTGAGGGCTGAAGAAGTACTGGCTTCTTTGACTTTCCTTCAGAAAACAGCCATTTTTGGACTACCTAGACCAAACTGTGTAATATATTATAATAAACAGACTATATAAATGTGTGTGTTCTTTCTATCAGTTCTGCTCCTTAAGAGTATCCTGACTGGAACAGGGGTCTTTTAAGAGACAGTTTCCCCAACCAAGGACCATGTATGGATATGGCCTAGAACCTCCGCTCCGATGTGGACCATGGTAGCTCGCTGTCCAACTGAAGACCCTAGTAAGGGAAACAGGGACTGTTGCTGTCATGAACTTGATGGCTGGCTCTTTGACCCTCCCCCATACACGCCAGGGAGTAACAGCCTGGCTAGATCCCAGGGGAGGACATTGCAGCCAGCCCTGAGGAGACAAGATGAACTGGGGTCAGACGAAAGGGGAGGAGATCCTCCCCTGTCGGCGGACTTGGAGGGGTGAGGAGGAAATGAGGGAGGGATGGGGAGAGTAGGAGGGAATGAGAGAGGGGCTACGCCTGGGATGCAAAGTACCTAACCTGTGATTGATATAAAAATAAATAAATTACTATAGTGAAAAAAAAAAGAGTATCTTGACTAATACGGGGATTATATGGATTTTCCATGAAATGAATCAGACCTGTGTCAGAGGAGAAATCATAAAGTCTTACAAGCTCACAACTTTTAGCAAACAAATTTTAAAATAAATGTCGTCAATTACAGCTATAGTCCTCTCCAATATACCTAGACAAAACACATTGTACATTCAAGTCTGCCCTTGATACTTTTAAAGTGTGAAAACAAAGACAAAGTGCATATGTGCACATGCCATATGAGAACTGGAGAATTGGATTGGCTAAACTCTGTGCTATCTTTGTTTATTCTGAGTTCATTTAACTGTGATAGCTCATAGTAATGAGGAGATAGGTAACAGAGAAATCTAGAGCAAAGCTTAAACAATCCCATGCCTTTGAGCCTGCATATGTGTGTACTGAGACTGTGTGGGCTTGAAGGAAAGGCAATTGGGGATTTTTCTGAGCTGAAACCTATATTAAGTATAAAGTTGCTAATTAAATATAGGTAACACACCTGCAATGCTTTGAAGTACATTCCTATCAATAAATTTTATAGGTGTTGAAATTATTTTAACAAGAAGAACCGGGGAGGAATATATTATTACCAATGCTTACACATGATTCTTATGAAAATGAGGTTAAACTTAGGTTTGGCTTACAATTTTCAAACATACTACAAACACCCTACCCTCACACTAACTGACCAGAGCCAAT
>JAQQSO010006009.1:0-11625 GCA_028658305.1 Pachyuromys duprasi
CAGGATGAGCTGGGGTTAGATGGAAGGGGAGGAGGTCCTCCCCTGTTGGTTTACTGGAGGGGGGGGTGGGGGAAGGGAGATGAGGGAGGGATAGGAAGGGTGGGAGGAAAGAAAGGAGGGGGGGGCTATGCCTGGGATGCAAAGTACCTAACCTGTGGTTGATATAAAAATAAATATATTTTTTAAAAAATTTAAAAAAAAACAACAAATAAAGCTGCTACAAACATGGTTGAGCAAATGTCCTTGTTGTATACTTCAGCATCTTTTGGATATATACCTAGGAGTGGTATAGCTGGATCTTGAGGAAGCGCTATTCCTAATTGTCTGAGAAAGTACCAGATTGATTTCCAGAGTGGTTGAACAAGTTTACATTCCTACCAGCAGTGGAGGAGAGTTTCCCCTTTATCCATATTCTCTCAAGCATGTGTTGTTGCTTGAGTTTTTGATCTTAGCCATTCTGATAAGTGTAAGGTGATATCTCAGTGTCATTTTGATTTATATCTCCCTGATGGCTAAGGACGTTGAACATTTCTTTACGTGTTTTTCTGCCATTCTACAATCCTCTACAGAGAGTTCTCTTTTTAGCTCCATACCCCATTTTTTAATTGGATTATTTGGTTTCTTGCTTTTTAACTTCTTCAGTTCTTTATATATACTGGATATTAACCCTCTGTCAGATATAGGGTTGATGAAGATCCTTTCCCAATCTGTAGGCAGTCATTTTGTTCTGACAACAGACATATAATATAGGTTAAACATACTAAAATCTTCACACATAAAGAAAGTAATCAAGATGGAAGACTCGGGGTAAGATGCTGATTCACCATTCAGAAAGGCAAAGAGGATAGACATCAGATGAGGGAGAAAATGGAACAGTACAGGAGCCTGCCACAGAGGGCCTCTGAAAAGCTCTACCCTGCAGGGTATCAAAGCAGATGCAGAGGCTTATCCCAACCTTTGGGTAGAGTGCAGGGAATCTTATGAAAGAAGTGGGAGATAGTAAGATCTGGAGAGGACAGCAGCTCCCTAAAGAGAGCAACAGAACCAAAAAATCTGGGCACAAGAGTCTTTTCTGAGATTACTACTCAAACCAAGGACTATTCATGGAGATAACCTGGAACCCCTGCACAGATTTAGCCCATGGAAGTTCAGTGTATAAGTGTGTTCTATAGTAAGGGGAACAGTGACATGAACTGATTGGTCTGCTCTTTGATCATCTCCCTGTGCGGGGGAGAGGGGTGAAGCAGCCTTACCAGGCCACAGAGGAAGACAATGCAGCCACTCCTGATGAGACCTGACAGACTAGGATCAGAAGGAAGGGGAGAATGACCTCCCCTATCAGTGGACTGGGGGAGGGGCATGGGTGGAGAAGGGAAGGTGGGTTGGCTTGGGAGAGGAGGAGGGAGGGAGCTACAGGGGGGGTACAAAGTAAACAAATTGTAATTAATAAAAACAAAAATAAACTTCAATTAACACAATCTCTTCCATTGCTAGTGTACCATCTACTTTCAACATCATTTCTCCAGTTTTACAGTTGTACTTTATATACACGGCAAACTTAGTAAAGCACTTTGTTTCATATACATATCATTACATAGCAACTATGTTCATTCTCAAGGAGCCAAATAATCTACTTAGGTGTAGAAGAAAATTGTAACAGTTTCAGGAAGTGCAGTCTTAAAAATTTGGGGTCCACATGTTTAAGCCTCATTTGTCTTAGTGTAAATAAATTTGTGGCAATAGAGAAAAGTGTGGTTCCATCATAGTGAGCTGTGAGTCGCTGTTTAGTTTCTAGAGTGGCTATTGTTTTGGAGGCACCACTGTATTTCAGTGCTTTCATTAAAAATAGTGTTAGAAGTAACTACTTATGAAACAGATGTTTCTTAATTAAAAAAAACAATTAAATATAAAGATACCATTTTAAGTGAAATTATCCTGGTATAGAGCCCCTTCTTGGTCAGGATGACAAGGTGTACAAGCCTTTGAGGGCCTCCATTTCTGTGCCTTGGCATTGTTAAAATATATGCAAAGGAAATTCTTTTTAAGTAATTTATTTATTTGTATATTAATCAAAGGTTATGTACTTTGTATCCCAGCTGTAGCCCCCTCCCTCATTCCCTCCCTATTCCCCCCATCCCTCCCTCATCTCCTTCCTGCCCCCCTCCAAGTCCACTGATGGGGGAGGACCTCCTCCCTTTCCATCTGACCCTAGCTTATCATGTCTCTTCAGGGCTGGCTGCAATGTCCTCTTCTGGGATCTAGCTAGCCTGCTCCTCCCTCTGGGGGTCAAAGAGCCAGCCATTGAGTGCAAAGGAAATTCTTAAACAATACATTTACTTTAAAAAGAGAATTTTTTTCAGATGTTTATAAAATACATTTTTTATACAAATAAAAGGGAAAATACAGAAACCTGCTTTATATCAGGAGCACGAGGAAACAATATCAAAATTTGCAGCTGGTCAACATGGGATCATAAATTCTGAATGTATACATTTCCACTAAGAAGAGTCACAAAGATGCTCTTCAAATCTTTAAACCTTATCCTATAAAATAATAGCCTTATCAATGCTCTATGACACTATATTAATCTCAGCCTGCATTGGCCTTTTGAAGCCACACATCACTGATATTTTCCATATCACAGGGCTAACAGAGGAAGAGTGCAAATCCTAGCCTCCCCTCATTTGCAAAGGTCTATAATCTCATCCTTTACCCATATCATACTATATCCACTCTCTTCTTTCTGCCTCATCTTACTCTTTGTACCATTTAGACCTCTAATAATCTTTCAGCCATATTTATTGATAAGCTCTTATTTCAAAATAATGATAATAAAAATAGTAAAAGTAATATTATTACTTATTTTTGGTGTATACATAAGCAAAAGATTAAACTATCAGACCTTCTCCCATTCTCAGATGAACTTAGAAAGTCAAAACTCTTTCTGGCCTGATAGAAACAGAGGGAGAAAAAAAAATGTTCCCCTTCCTTTGTCTTATAGAACATCGACTGAGAAAAATTCACAGTAAATTCTGTAGTTATAAATTCTTCAGAAATATCTTGGCAGTATCAGCATTATGATGTCATTGAAAGATGAACCTGAAGTAAGAAAAATTATTGTTTCCTCTTGGCACAATAAATTACATCTACCAGCATTTGTGAGTTACTTTGGCTTTCAGTTTTTATATCTCAGGAATAGACATTCTACTTCCTATTTCAGATGTATATATTGTATGGGAGCCATTACCCTCTTTTTCATATCTTTAGATGGGGAAATAATCAGTCTATTGTGGGAAAAATCAGACTCCACCAAAAGTTCCACTGTGCTGTCTTTGTAGAGAGTGTAATGTTAATTCAGTCTCCTTCTCATAGACGTGGTTCTGTTTTCCACCAGACTTCCTTTGCGTCATCCCAATCAAGTGATTTGCACATTTCAGGTTCTACCTGTGGATTTCAGTGGCCTTTTGGATTGAATTTCCCAAAGAGGGAGGGAGACAGTCAACAGCCCTACTCCGCTATGATGCCTATGAAACACATCAACAGCCAGCATGGCATGGTAACTCTAAGAGTACTATCATGGTCTGCAGACTTTGTTAGTATCTAACTGCTCCGTAATTGGACTTAAGACTTCTCAACAGGAGTAAAACCGTGCCTAGTACTGGAAACCCAGTAACTAATCAGGACTAGTAAAGTTATGGTTATTGGACTACTTTAATAAACCAAAATAATGCCTAACATCAATCTATAAATATGTATATTTATACCCATGAATAAGTGTAGTCCTCACTCCTCATCAAACAAACTTCTCTTTGAAATAGACAGAGCCCACTACAGAAAAACACCAACCAATAAAAATGCAGAGTATGGAGTCCAGTGCTAGTGTATACAGCTACAAAAACATTTCTACACGTAAGGTTCAGAGTACATTGCAAAAGACAGGGATTCAGAGAATCAGGGAGTTTGCTGTGAGATTAAGCCTTCTGGTAATATCAAAAGCTACATCCATAAATTCTTACCAACATGACTACCCAAATGTGAGCCAAACAAAGATGACATCAATGAACATAGCAGAGTGCACAGAAAAAAAACTCGTGAGGCCTCAGGTGTAAGCTAGAAGCAGGAGAGGTGGTATTCTCCAGGGAAGAGCTTACCAACTGAATGTTCAGTGCCAAACAATAAGTTCTAGAAACATGGTACAAGTAACACTATATGAATTGAGTATATATATTTTGGAATATATGTGGGTCTATGTGTATTCTGTATGTATGCAATAGCAATTAGTGAAAAAGAAACCATAAATTTGAAGAAGAGTGGCAAGGAGTATATGGAATTGTTTAGAGAGAAGAAAGAAAAAGAAAAATGTAATTGTATCATAATCTCAATAATAAAATTCAAGAAATTATCCAGCCTTTGTAACTTAGGTGATAAAAAAATAATTGTTTTGACCTGGGCCCAGCAGAGCCTGCAGAGACCAATACTCCATCCAATGACCTTGCATGGAGAGGACCTAGACACCCTGTTCAGAGGGTGGCTCTTTGATCACCTCCCCCCAGGGGGTTCAGCCTTGTCAGGCTACAGAGGAAGATGATGCAGCCAGCTTTGATGAGACTTGATAAGCTAGGGTCAGATAGAAGGGGAGGAGGTCCTCTCCTATCAGGGAACTAGGGAAAGGGCATAGGGGGAGAAGAGAGAGCATGGGTGGGACCGGGAGGAGATTGCAGCAGAGACACAAAGTGAATAAATTGTAATAAGTAAATAAACTTTAAAAAATTGTTTTGATCTAATACCCTAGTTAAATAATATGAAGAGTAGTATTTACTTGAAGGCAGATTTTTTTCTTTAAAACTGAGTCTGATGATAATTTTAACTGCTATGAATATAAAGTCAATACTCCTTTTAGAAGAACAAATGGAATTGGCTTTTCATTAAATTTGAATGGCTTTTAAAAGTCTGATACGAACTCTTGTGTACAATCTTCATTTATACCTGTGCAATACAGAAATATGATATTCTGTATGTATTTTATAAGCTGTAGATTGTAATTTAGAGTTTCTAATTTTCCTGAAAACATTATATTCCACAATATATACCTCACATGCAAAAAAGTAATAAAGTTGTCAGCTACTATTCCACAAATATACTACCAGAACATATTCTTCTATGGAGCATTATAAAATATATATGATTTCGATTAAACTAAACCACTTTCTTCTAAGCCTTTAAACTGGGGCTCTCCATTAGTTTATTTATGTTTTATTAATCAAGTCTAATGTAGGTATTGTTATAATTATGTTTGATTTTTTAAGATATTGACTTGACATCTTTCCTTTAAAATATTAAGGTACAATGCTATTAATATTTCATACTAAGGGTGTGTATAGAAATAATCTTCAATCCAGTAGGCAGTAATAGAATTCTGGGGCTGCTAGTTCATCAAAATGATGTATTAGAGAAGAGACCATATATAATTCTTCTCTAGATATGTTTAAAAACTGAGTTTGTGAAGAGGAGGTTTAAGCAAGAAATCTTGAAGAGAAATACTCTACATTTCCATCTTTTACTTTCATATCCTACACTACTAATTTTTTACTTAAGAAAGATGAAGTTATTTACTCTGCTGACTGACTGGACAGTACTCTAATTTGCTGTGTTGACTGAATTGTCTAGTTTTATATAAAAAAGAATAAATTCAATAAATAAAATTTGATGCAATTATCTAAATATCTTCCAATTACCACAGCTACAAATACTCACCCAATCAATCTCTTTCTTCTGTTCCTGATCCTTTACTTGTCTTTGTGATACCACCTATTTCTTTTAAGTGTTTTCTCTTTTACTCTTTCCTTCCTTCCTTCCTCCCTCCCTTTCTTCCTCCCTCGCCCCTGCTGATGGTCTCAAAATATGGCCAAATTAAGTTCTAAGACACTTAAATGTTTACCTTCATTGTCTTCTGTAGAAGTTTTTCTTTGTTTTGTTCACACATCTGTGGTTAGTCATTCACAGGTTTAATTTGGCTTCCTGTCTTAATGTTTTAAGTGAGCATATATTATTTGGTGTGGAATAGATGAAGAAAATAAACAAAGAAAAAAGAGCTTTTAGATACTCAGAAAAGGAAAACAAAATCCAAAAACAACAACTCTCAATATTGAAAAGGAATGTGTGCCCTGGAGGTCTGTGGTGGAGAGAGGTGGTTAGAAAAGGACCAAATGCCTTGTTTTGAACATAAAATTGTAGATAGAGACTGCAACTGCTAGAAACATCTAGAAAGGTGATTCTCCACTGCCTTCCTCCTATTTTTCCTTCTCCCTAGTCATTAGACTTTCTCTTTCCCAGTTCTTCCTTACTTCCTCCTCCTTCTTCTTCTCAACCATCCCCTCTCTCTTTATTCCTGTCCAACTTCTTTCTCCCCTCTTTTCCCATCCTCATGGGTCTCATTTTTACCATAACTAGTAGCCATCTGGAGTAAATAAAGCTATGTACTAAGTGATTCTTGTCATCATATTTGTCTGTTAGCTACATTAAACAGAAGATTCAAAAGCTGGCCTAATTGAGAAGAAAATAAATGAATATCTATAATCAGAGAGTAATTGCCTGTTTTTTGTTATAGGACATACCTGTCCAAAATGCTGAAAGAAAATATCATTAATGTTTGCTGAAATGAAAGTTACTAACAGTCGTAAATGAAAATGATGAAAAAGTTAAAAGTGCAAATTATAACTTAATAATAATATGCATGTTAACAATATAAAGTATTTTGTCCATTAAAACTATTCAATCACCTAACAGAAAGATCAACAGATTATATAAAGAAGTATTATCAATTTATAAATTTCTTATGATCAACAAACTATAATTTTAAACATAAAATTTCACTTAAACTTTACCTTGAAGGTTACACATAATAAGTATATTTATTAAATATTAAACATATTAAATTTCATATATTATATTTATTAAATATTATATAAAGAGAGCATAGCATATCACAGAAGACAGCATATTGGCTCAACCTCCTTGAATAACAATTTGAGCATAACAAAATTTAAAAGGCATATATCTTCTGGTTTAGAAATTTTGTGTAATTTTTTGCCTACACACACAGGCACATGCACACACATATGTACATAAATATAAGTATTCATATTTATAAACAGTGTTTCTATCTTCCTTTTAATTACTTAATTAAATCGATTTGAGCCTAATCCCAGCCCCCTCCTTTCTCTCTTTCTAGTCCCACTCTTGGCCCCCATTGTTCCCCTTCTCTTCAAAAAAGGGGAAGACACAACCCACTGTAGCATCTCAAGTCACACTATGACTAAGTGTATCCTCTTCCACTGAGGCCTGGCAAGGCAACCCAGCTGGGAGAAAGGGATCTAGAGGCAGATAACAGAGTGAGAGACAGCCCCTACTCCCATTATTAAGGGGCCCATATGTTGACAAAGCTGCACATCTGCTCTGTATGTGTAGAGGATATAGATCCAGCCCATGCATGCTGGCTGGTGGTTCAGTCTCTGTGAGCCTCCATGAGCCCAGGTTAGTTGACTCTGTATGTCTTCTTGTGATGTCCTTGACTCCTAGGGTCCTTCCATCCTCACTCTTTCACAAAATTCCCTGAGCTCTGCCTATCTTTTGGCTGTGGGGCTCTGCATCTGTTTTCATTAGCTGCTGAATGAAGCCTCTCAGAAGGCAATTATGCTAAGCTCCTGTCTGCAAATGTAGCATAGTATCATTAATAGTGTCAGGTGTTGGCTCTCTCTCATGGAGTGGGTCTCAAGTTGGTCCAGTTAATGACATCTGGTAGAGGGAAGAAACTGGGTGGGAGAGGAGGTGGGGAGGGTGTTGAGAGTGGGAAGGTGGAGAGGACTGGGAGTGATAATGGAAATGGGGAGCATCTCTGGGACAGTGGAGGCTTCAGCAAGTCTAAGGGGGTGACCCTAGCTGAGACTCCTAGTGGTGAGGATTGAGCCTGAAGTCACCATCTCCTGTAGCCAGGGGAACTTCCAGTAGAGGGAAAGGGAAACCAACCCACCCGTAAAACCTTCCACAGAAAATCTGTCTTGCCTACAGGAAGTGTAGGGAATAAGACGGAGCAAGGGAATAAGATTGAGGGAATGGCAAAACAGTGTTTCTGTCAATAGGTAGAAAGATCCAAGAGTCAAGCAGTAGAAGGACTATGCTCTTACTTGTGTTGGTGACTAGGACCTAAGGTCTATCTTGGGATGAATATCTATCTTAATTTCTTTTTTGTTGTTGTTGTTGTTTGACAAATACTCTGACAAAGCAATTTAAGGGAGAAAGGGCTTACTTTGGTTTACAATTGAAGAAGGATTTAATCCATCATAACAGGGATGACATGGCAGCAGGCAGGAGAGACAGAGCAGCCAGAGCAGGAGTCTGGCTGCTTACACAGCATCTGCTCTAACAAAGCAGAGAGTAAACAGGAAATGGGCTGGTTAAAAAGACTCCGAGACGACTTCCAGTGACTCACTTCCTACATTAAGATTCCATTTCCCAAATGTTCCACTAACAGAAAAATGCTTTTAGTGTCCTTACTATTCTTCAGATCTTAACATTTGGTTAACTATAAGTAGTCCACACTATAAACTTTCTTATTTGAATTATTAAAATGTTTATTTTTTAGTTTTTATATGCATTGCTTTATGTATATGTTTTTAATAAAGTCCAGGCAACTAAGTTGAACTCAATTACAGGGATAAATAAAAGCATACTCTCTTTTAAAAAAAAAAGAATTAATATAGTATTTTCACAGACTGTTCATTTGAAGCTAAAGAACATTTATTAACCCTTATAATTTATATTATTTTCTTTATGAGGAGATACACATAAGGTGTAATACCAACATTAACAATGACAACTATGTTGGGTATTAGAAGATAGAAATGTATTTATAATTATTACATTCCTTATAATTTTCACTTTCAATTTAATAATAAAAGCAATGTTGAATATTTGGGATGGATAATCTTTTATTAGGTGAAAAAATAAATATTGTTTTCATAAAGTTAACATTTTAATTTAAATTTTTAAAAATTTTGTATGAATTAAGAACAATTAAATTTTACTTAATAACTTAATAACATAAGAAGCCATTGTTATTACAAAATAATTCTTAAAAGACAATAATAGTAAAATAGATATTAAACTCAGAATCACTGAAAATTTGCCAACATCATCATAGAAGTCACAGACTAATAACTATGGTTACTATATCATTAGAAACTTATACTTTTCAAGAGAAGAGATTAATATATCTTCATTAAAGTATGACAGTTTTATTTCTAACTCTATATGTTCAGTCTCCACCAGGACCTTGAACTGACCAGTGCTAACCTGGTCTTCCAAATCCCTGTTTACTCTCTCACCTCCATGCCCAACCCCTCATTGCATCCTGGCATTCAGTTCTTAGTGATTCTTAATTCATTCCCTTTCTCAACCATTTCCTTTTTTATCATTCTACAGATTTAACCCACATGATTAAAACAGTCTTCTGTTTCCAGTTTCTCTATTCTCAGTCATGGAATCTGAATTTCATAGCTCAAAAATAGTAACTTCTCAGTATATCATATAAGCTAAGATCACTATGTTGCTTTAAATTCTTAAAGAATAAAAAAGATGAATAAAGACTTCAAAAGGGTGAGATTAGTAGATTACTGATTTGAAGGGAGGAAAGGAAGAATAATAGTGTGGGAGTTGTAAGTAGAGAGATGTATGGGAGGGTAGGGAAGAGGAGCAGATTGAGGGAGGTTTAACTAACAGTAAGGATGCTTGAAAAAGCCACGTGAAAACTTACTGTTTTCTAAATTCCATGTTCACAGGCACACACACACATGCTCGCATACACACTCAACTACAGTTATCCTACACAGTGCATTATGTTCATCACAGAAGTCATGGGTTACAAAATAAAAAAGTCCAATGTTGGTCACAGGTGTCCCAGTGATCCCCCAAATACTCCAGGCTATCACCATGGCTCCTATATTCACAAGAACCTGATAATAGGACTCTACTGCTGAAGAGATAGCACAGGTATTGGCCATAGAACATGGGAAAAACAAGTTGTTAGTGGTAGAGAAGCTTTCTCCTTGCTGGTTAGATTTCCTACAACTTCTGGTGAAATTTCCTATAGGCTGCTGGGGAAAGAATTTCTTCAAAGGCTTATCCAGTTTTGCACCCTGTGAACTGTAGTAATGAATGGTATTGCAAGATATGTTCATGGGTGTAGCAGTGGCACAGAAAGGGATGTAACCAATGGCTTTCTAAATCCCTTTGAAATCTGCTCTGATAGGAAATGCACGACTGTAAATCTTATCATAAACCTATGATAAAAGAGTTCACATTCCCTAGGAGTAAATCTAATACTGATATTATGCTAAACAAACATAGTCGAATCGCCCTCCAATTTTATATCACTCATTCTGCAGATGAGCACAACTCTCAGATCTCATGAGAGAAGATTCTATATGCAGTTGGTAAGACTTAATGTAGAAATTCACAACTGGTCAAAGTCCAGCAAATATGATACAAGGGAGAACTCAGCTATAGTCTCAAGAGGCTCAGGGACCATCATGGAAGAGATGGGATGAAAGTGATTAAGAGCCTGAAGTTGAAGAAGATAAGCAGAAAAACAGTATCTTCTAGACAGGACAAGATGAATATTGTCATGAACTCATGAAAGCTGTGGCTGCCTAAAGAAGAGCAAGCCAATTAACACTTTAGCACATGGGAAGGAATTCAAAATCTCCCCTAATCTAACTGAATAGGTATGTCCAATTTGTTTCTAGGTGACTTTTTTAAATTAAATGTAATTTATTTATTTTTATATCAATCACAGGTTAGGTATTTTGCATCCAATGCTTAGCCCCCTCTGTCATTCCCTCCCAATCTCCCCATCCTTCCCTCATCTCCTCCCTGCCCCCTCCAAGTCCCCTACTGGGGAGGACCTCCTCCCCTTCCATCTGACCCCAATTCATCATGGCTCTTCAGGGCTGGCTGCAATATCCTCCCCTGGGGTCTAGCCAGGCTGTTACTCCCTGGCATGTGTGGGGGAGGGTCAAAGAGCCAGCCATTGAGATCATGACTGAAACAGTCCCTGTTCCCCTTACTAGGGTCTTCAATTGGACCCCGAGCTACCATGGGCCACATCTGAGCCGGTATTCTAGGCCATATCCATACATGGTCCTTGGTTGGAGAAACTGTCTCGTATAAGAACCCTGTGCCCTGCTCACTTTGATCTTTGTGGAGCTCTTGTTCTCCCCAAGTCTTACTAACTTCCCCTATTTTTATTATTATTTCCCGCCTTCTGCAAAAGGCTTGGTTGTGAGTATTAATATCTGCTTTGATACATTGCTATATCGATTCTTTCAGAGGCACTCTTTGGTATGCTCCTGTCCTGTTGCTTGTTTTATCCTCCATTCAATGTCCACCCCATTTGCTCATCTAAAAGAGCATTGATAATACCAACCTGGGTCTTCCTTCTTGTATATCTTCCCTAGGTGTGTAGATTTCAGCATGACCTTCCTATCCTATAGGTCTATATTAGTGAGTATATACCATATGTTTCTTTCTGCTTTTGGGATAGCTCACTTAGGATGATTGTTTCCAGGT
>JAQQSO010006010.1:0-11625 GCA_028658305.1 Pachyuromys duprasi
CTTACCCCAGGTTCTCTTTCTTGTTTATCTTCTTTAGGTGTATAGATTTCAGTATGTTTATCCTATCTTATAGGTCTATATAAGTGAGTATATACCATGTGTGTCTTTCTGCTTTTGGGATACCTCACTCAGGATGATCGTTTCCAGGTCCCACATTTGCCTGCAAATTTCATGGTTTCCTCCTTTTTAATTGCTGAGTAGTATTCCATTGTGTAAAAGTACCACAATTTCTGTATCCATTCCTCAACTGAGGGACATCTGGGTTGTTTCCAGGTTCTGGCTATTATGAATGAAGCAGCTATGAACATAGTTGAGCAAATGTCCTTGTTGTGTACTTGAGTGTCTTTTGGATATATGCCTAGGAGTGGTATAGCTGGATTTTGAGGAATCACTTTTCCTAATTGTCTAAAAAAGTGCCAAATTGATTTTCAGAGTGGTTGTACAAGTTTGCATTCCCACCAGCAATGGAGGAGGGTTCCTCTTTCTCCACAACCTCTCCAGCATGTGTTGTCACTTGAGTTTTTGATCTTAGCCATTCTGACAGGTGTAAGGTGAAATATCAGGGTCATTTTGATTTGCATGTTTTAACACATCAAGATTGAGGCAGGGAATACACTCAAACTACATCATCAGAAACACTGCTGGAAATGCATGTTGTTGAGAGAAATCTTTTTTTCATAATGGAAGTGATCTCCTCTAGGCTGGAAATTGGTAGGAAGAATCTTGACCTTTAGACCCTCTTGTTATTGAGGAAAATTGGAGCAGGATGCAAAGATATATGTATAAAAAAACAGAAAATGAGAAAAGTGCTTCCCATACATTTTTATGAACATTGACATGAGTCCTCCTTTTCCAGATCTTATATTCAGACTCTAAACAAACAAAATGTTCTGAAGGAAAACTAACTGGGTTTAAATAAGCATAGGTATTATATTTCCTATTCATTAAAACTTTCCATAGGATAGGCTAAATAAAAGGAATCATACAACACAAAGCACTTCAAGGCAAAGGTATAAATATGAATGAAAGGACTATTAATAAGTTGATTTTTCAGATACCTGTACTATGATTAAGTGTGGAAAGACAAATTTTAGTAAAAATTGCATGTTATCTATAAAGATCTGTTTGGATTTGGGATGTGATGAGCAATGTATAACTTTAACAACTTCAAGATATACTAAAACAAACAAACAAAAACCAGATCAATGCTTGAAATACTTTCAATAGAAAAGAAAACAAACACTATCATGAGTAGGAGTAGAGAAAAGGAACACCCCTGTCTTATTTCTGATCTTAATAAGAATTAATTCTTTGTTTTAGCATGATATTGGCTATAGTTTCATTATGTGTAACCTTTATTATATTAGGAAAATTCCCTCCATCTCTACTATCTTCTTCATGACTTTGATCGTGAAGGGTGTTGGAATTTTGTCAAAGACTAATTCTGCTTCTATGAGACAATCATGTGGTTTCTGTCTTTGAATTCATTTATGCAATTAATTACATTTATTGAATTTTGTATATTGAGTTATCCTTGAATATTTGGAATAAAGTCAGCTTGATCATGGATCCTCTTTTTGATGTGATCTTGAATTTTGTTTGAGTGTATTTCATTAAAAATTTTGAACCTATGTTCTTCATTGAGATAAGTCAATAATTTGTGTGTGTTTGTAAAAGTGTGGCACATATATGCAATTAAGTTGTTCAGCTGTAAAGAAAAATAAAATGTTTAGGAAAATCAGTGGAATTAAAAATTTTCATACTATGTGAGGTAATCCAAGGACAGAAAGGGCAACACCATGTTTTCTCTCATCTATAGAGTTACAAATTATTTATTTATTTGTCTATTTATTTATTTATATTATTTATTAGTTTTGCTTAACCTGGAGTATCTGGAGAGAACTGTAAGTGAGATAGGGTGCTATAGGTGGGAGAGAAAGAACCTTTAATAGTGGGTAGGGATAGTAGAATACACGTATGATATAAAAACAAAGGTAGAAAATACTGGTAGTAGAGAGTTTTAAGATGGGATGAAAGTGGGGAATGGAGTTCGGGGTGAGAGCTAACCAAAAAACAGATGTATAAGGGAAGCACATTAAAACTTACAACTTTATAAGCTAATTAATGCACATAATTTAAAACGAGTTTGGATGGTTACCTTATTCATAATGTTGATCACGGAAACCATAGATTATCAAATGAAAATTTTAGTGGCAAGTGTGAAACATCTAACTAGAAGTTGTTGGCCAGAAAATTTCCAGAGGACAACAAAACAATGCAGATTATGGACACTGCCCTTGATTACCCACCAGAACCATATGGTAAGACTCCATTGTTGAAAACAACATACACGTTGGTTGTGGAATATAAAAGAAACCATGCTGAAACAGAAGTGGAAATTTCCTCCCTGCCAAAATAGTTTTCATAGTACCAAAAACTGGTGTGCAAGGAGCTCGGGAGAAAACCCAGTCATCCATCTTTCCTAGGTATCAATCTTACATGCTGTAATACCACCTTGCCAGGCAATATGTGCATACAGATGCGGAAGGTGGCACAAATGTAAGAGCTGGATGGTGTCAAGGAGCACTGTCATGCTGTCTTGTGGGCATGAACGGCTGTGGCACAAACCCATTAACATTAGATCATAGATGGGGAGGTGCTAATGTGTCCGAGCCCAGCCCATGAAAGTTAGTTGCAGAGGGTGGTCTGCTAGAGTGAATAGTGTCATTGGTTTCAGTGATGTAGTAACTGTCGAGTTCTGCGGGATAGCTCTAGACCTATATTCACGCAGGCAACATGGCTAAATCCAGAGGGTCCTAAATCAGAAACAAAATAAAAATACTATCACAAACAAAACTCCACAAAAATGGGATAGGGCTTGATTAGAGGAGTGGGGGTGAAAGGAAGACGAGGAGATGTGGTGGGGGTACTGGGAAAGAGAACGGAAACTGGTGGGTGTTCATCTCTAAGACAGGGGAGTTTTCCAGGAGTCTATGGGGGTGACTCTAGCTGAGGCTCCTAGCAGCAGGTATACAGAGCCTGAACTCACCACCTCCTGTAACCAGGTGGGATCCACACATAAAACCTTGGACCCAAAATTTGTCTAGCCTACAACAAGTGTAAGGATGAAGATAGAGCAGAGGTTGAGGGAATGGCCAAGCAATGACTGGCCCAACTTTTGACCCACCCCATTGGAGAGAGCCAGCCCCTGACACGATTAATGATACTTCCCTATGTTTGCAGATAGGAGCCTAGCATAATGGTCTTCTGAGAAGCTTCATTCAGCCAGCAGCTGATGGAAACAGATGCAGAGACCCAGAGCCAAATAGTAGGCCACGCCCAGGGAGTTTTGTGGAAGAGGGGGGGAAATGACAGAGGGAGCAGGAAGGGGTCAAGAAAACCACAAGACGACATACAAAGTCAAGTAACCTGGACTCATGGGGGCTTCCAGAGATTGCATCACCAACCAAAGAGCATGCTTGGGCTGGACCTAGACCCTCTACACATATGTAGCAGACATGTAGCTTGGCCATCATGTGGGTTCCCTAAGAATGGGAGTAGGGGCTGCCTCTTACTCTGCTGCCTGCCTCTGGATCCCTTCCCCCTAGCTGGGCTGCCTTTTCAGGACTCAGTGGGAGAGGATGTGCTTAGTCCTGCTGTGACTTTAGGTGACAGGGTGGGTTGGAACCCCCTGGGAACTACCCCTTTTCTGAGAGAAAGGAGAGGGGGTAAGGGGATAAAGCAGGCATGACAGTGGGACTAGAAGGAGAGGAGATAGGGAGCTGGGATCAGGCTGTAAAGGGCTTAAACAAACAAACAAACAAACAAACAAACAAATGAGCAAATAAATGAGAAAAACATAGAGGATGTGTATGACTGGAATATATTATATACATGTATGAAATTGTCAGAGAAGAAATTAATATAAAAGAAAAACATTGAAACCAGTATAACACAACATACATACATACATATATATATATATATATTATTCAAAGTCAAACACACATATGTATACACACACACATATATTACTCAAAGTCAAACCTAAGTTTTATTCCTGTTGGCAGATGTGGCTCAAATAATTCTCTTATAGGCACCCATGGGATCAGGCAATGGAAGAAGGGGTAAGATATTCTACTTTGTTTTCCTAGGTTCCCAGGCTGCTTACTTGTTCAGAAAATATCTTGTAAATTCTTGTCTTGTCTCTTCTGGAGAAGCCAGAACATATCCTCAGTTTTGAATCATCAAGTACAGAACTCTCAGCAATGACATGCTGACACGCTCAGCTTTGGGGGATAATCTCTTGATTCATTTAGATGGCATTCCTCAGTACTGAGAAATACAACCAGAAGAGAATGTGAAGTTTTCCTTAATTAAAAAATAGCTGTGTATTGTCTCTAGTAAATTTAGGTATGTGCGTTGTATCCCTGATCTCTCCAAGACTTTACACATAAATGGGTGTTAGCTTTTGTCAAATGCCTTTTCGGCATCTGAGGAGATGCTTGTTTATATGGCTTATTTCACTGATGGATTTCTGTATATTGAACCACCCCTGCATGCCTGGGATGAAGCCTACTTGGTCATGGTGGATGATATCTTTCATGTGTTCTTGGATTTGGTTTGCCAGTATTTTGTTGAGTATTTTTGCATCAATGTTTGTAATAGAGATATGTCTGAAGTTCTCTCTCTCTCTCTCTCTCTTTTTTTGGTAAGGGCTTTTGTGTGGTTTAGGTATCAAGGTGATGGTGGCTTCATAGAATGAGTTTGGTAATGTTCCTATCGTTTCTATTTTGTTGAACAGTTTGAAGAGAATTTGAGTTAGCTCTTCTTTGAAGGCCTGGTAGAATTCTGTGCTGAAACCATGTGGCCCTGGGATTTTTATTTGAAAGGGAAACTTTTGATGACTGCTTCTATTTCCTTGGGGGATATAGGACTATTTAATTGATTTACCTGATCTTGCTTTAGTAAAACCCAGAATTGCCAACATGATCCTGTACAACAACAGATCATCTGGAGGTATCTCCATCCCTGATCTCGAGCAATAGTAATAAAAACTGCATGGTGCTGGCATAAAAACAGTGGTGGATCAATGGAATCGAATAAAAGACCCTGAAATAAACCTGTGGATACTTGATTTCTGACTTAGAAGCCACAACCATACAATGGAAAAAAGACAGCATCTTCAACAAATGGTGCTGGTCTAACTGGATGTCTACATGTAGAAAAATGCAAATAGATCCATATTTATCACCTTGCACAAAACTAAAGTCCAAGTAGATCAAAGACCTCAACATAAAACAAGACACACTAAATCTGTTAGAAGAAAAAGTAGGGAAGAGCTTGGAACTCATTGACACTGGAGACAACTTCCTGAACAGAACACCAATAGCACAGGCTCTAAGAGCAATAATAAATGGGACCTCATGAAACTGAAAAGCTTCTGTAAAGCAAAGGGCACTGTTGTCACAATAAAATGATAGCCTACAGACTGGGAAAGAATCTTCACAACCCTGTATCTGACAGAGGGCTAATATCCAGAATACATAAAGAACTCAAGAAATTAAAGTAATCCAATAAAACAAATCAAGTAATCCAATAAAAAATGGGTTACAGAGCTAACAGAGAATTCTCTGTAGAGGAATAGTGAATGGCAGAGAAACACTTAAAGAAATGCTCAACATCCTTAGTCATCAGGGAAATTCAAATCAAAACAACCCTGAGATTTCACCTTACACCCATCAGAATGGCTAAGATCCAAAACCTCAAGTGACAATACATGCTGGAGAGGATGTAGAGAAAGGGGAACCCTCCTCCATTGCTGGTGGAAATGTAAACTTAAACAAACACTTTGGAAATCAGTCTGGCACTTTCTCAGAGAGTTAGGAATAGCGCTTCCTCAAGATCCAGCTATATCACTCCTAGGCATATATCCAAAAGATGCTCAAGCACACAACAAGGACATTTGCTCAACCATGTTTGTAGCATCTTTATTTCTAATAGCCAGAACCTGGAAACAACCCAAATGCCCCTCAACTGAGGAATGGATACAGAAATTATGGTATATTTACACAATGGAATACTACTCAGCAATTAAAAAGGAGGAAATCATGAAATTTGCAGGCAAATGGTGGGAGCTAGAAAAGGTCATCCTGAGTGAGGTATCCCAGAAGCAGAAAGACACACATGGTATATACTCATTTATAAGTGGATATTAGATATATAATACAGGATAAACATACTAAAATCTGTACACCTGAAGAAGCTAAGTGAGAAGGAGGACCCTCGGTAATATGAACAATCTTCACTCAGAAAGACAAAAAGGACAGAAATCGGAAGAGGGAGAAAACAGGAAGCAGGACAGGAGCCTCCCACAGAGGGCCTCTGGAAGACTCTACCCAGCAGTGTATCAAAGCAGATGCTGAAGCTCCTAACCCAACTTTGGGCAGAGTGCAGAGAATCTTATGAATGAAAGGGGATTTAGAAAGACCTGGAGAAGATAGGAGCTCCACAAGGAGAGCAACAGAACCAAAAACTCTGGGCCCAGGGTTCTTTTCTGAGACTGATACTCCAACCATGGACCATGCATGGAGATTACCTAGAACCCCTGCTAAGATGTAACCCATGGCAGCTCAGTCTCCAAGTGGATATCCTAGTAAGGGGAACATGGACTATCTCTGACATGAATTCAGTGACTGGCTCTTTGATCACCCCTTTCCTGAGTTGGGGAGCAGCATTACCAGGCCACAGAGGAAGACACTGCAGTCAGTCCTGATGAGACTTGATAGGTTAGGATCAGAAGCAAGGGGAGGAGGACTTACCCTATCAGTAGCCTTAAGGAGGGTTATGGGAGGAGATTTTGGAGGGAGGGTGGGATTAGGAGGAAATGAGGGAAGGGGCTACAGCTGGGATACAAAGTGAATAAACTGTAATTAATATAAAAAAGAAAAAGAAAAAGTAGGTCTGAACTGAAAGATTTATTTAACCATGTGGAACTAAATAAAAGACCACAACGTGATTATTCCCAGCAGAATATCAAATTGCAAGTGAATGTAAAACATTTCAAAGCATGGCCATACCAAGAATCCTCTCATGGAATAATACAAAAGGATCGTGTTTCATAAGTAATATCTATGTTGTTAGTTATACCCTCTTATAGTCTCCAGGAAATCCATTTGAATTCTCTACATGTACTTGTTCCAGCATACAAACTTAGAAGGTTGTGAACTTGCCTCCTACAACATTAGAAATGCAGTTCACACTGGCTTCTACATTTGTGAGTTTGCCCATCAATGAAAACAAATAAATATTGACCAGAATAAAGAGTGTTCTGAAGGGAAGTAAGTTCTTGGAAATGAAAACTTATTAAGGAGCAAACTATTCTCCTAAGTGTATCCACTCACAGCCACTTTGTCATCCTAATAACCCACACCATGTGTCCTCAGAAAACCCTTTTACTAAGCCCAGGTGAATAATTGTACAAGAAATTGATTCATTAATGTTTTTGATGCCATTCTGCTTGCTAGTCTTCTTGTTATGAGAGCTTTTCACACATTAGTTAGTCACGTGTATTCAAACCGTACTTGCCATCCTATGATTGTTTCAGTGAAAAAGAAAGAAGTAAAAACTGAGGAACGGTCCTTTTACAAACCTCTGTAGAAAGCTCAGACAGAATGGCTTCTGTTATAAGGTAGAAACTAGTAGAGATGTAAATCTCAATTATGGTAGCATTAATGGCATGAATCTAAACTCTGTAAAATAAGGAGAATTAAAAGTCACAAATCCCTATCAGTGGACTTGGAAAGGGGCAGGGAGGAGATGAGGGAGGGATGGTGGGATTGGGAGGGAATGAGAGAGGGGGCTACGGCTGGGGCACAAAGTAAATAACCTGTGATTCATATAAAAAATGAAAATTATAAAAAACAGTCACAAGTGGAGTTGCTGGTGAAACCATGATGTCCTGATTTTTGTTGGATGTGTTCTTATGCCGACCTCTAGCTATCTGCTTATCCATAACTTTCACTTTTTGCTCCTGGAGTTTGTACTTCAGATTGGGTCCATCTGTCTCTGGAGTCTAGAGTATTCCTCACGAAGATGAGAGAGGTCCACCGGTTTGAGAGTGGATGTTGGTGTTTCAGCTGTAGCTAAGGGAGGAAGGTTGCAGGTGCATGTGTGCGAGTATGGGAGTGTGCAGGGAAGTGTGCACTAAAGGACAGGGTGCTGCAGCTTGTAGATGCCAGGAAGAGTAGAGTGTAAGCACAGGTGGAAGTGCCGGGACCACATGTGGGAGCAAGGCACATGCTCAGGTGCCCTGACTGCTTCAGTGGCCCACCGGCTTGTCATACTGCCCTCCAGGTATTCAGATCTGTCTGGGTTGCACCATCTTGGGGAGTTCCACAAGGAGAACAACAGAACAAAAATATCTGGGACCAGGGTTCTTTTTTGAGACTGATACTCCAACCATGGACCATGTGTGGAGATAACTTAGAACCCCTGCACAGATGTAGCTCATGGCAGTTCAGTCTCCAAGTGGGTTCCCTAGTAAGGGGAATGGGGCTGTTTCTGACCTGAACCCAGTGGCTGGCTCTTTGAGCACCTCCCCCTGAAAAGGGTGCAGGCTTTCCAGGCCACAGAGGACAATGCAGGCAGTCCTGATGAGATTTGATAGGCTAGAGTCAGATGGAGGGGGGAGGAGGACCACACCTATCTGTGGACTGGGGGAGGGGCATGGGTGGAGAAGAGGGAGGGGGGTGAGATTGGGAGGGGATGAGGTAGTAGGCTATAGTGGGATTCAAACTGAATAAAATGTAATAAATAAAAAATAAATAAAAATTTAAAAGTCACAAATGACATTGTGTATCAGTGCTAAAATAACTTCAGCATCTTAGGTGGAGCACAGCCTGTGCTTTTACTGTAAGAATAAATAATAAAATCATAAAGCATATAAAATGAAAAAGAAAAGTTAGACTGATGGAATTTGTGTATTAGGATCAAAATAGAAATGTTGCCTAAAGATAATAACTTAAAATTCAGGTATCTCACAAGTCATGTGTTATTGTGTGAATTCTCAATAATATAGTTATTTACCAGTATGCAACCTGAAATTACATTTGCTAATTACTTGTTAGAGATAAGTCATAAATACATATTGTAGAATAGATCTATTTATTGCCCAACAGTTGTGTCTAGTTTTATATGGATTTATGTTACTTAATGTCATAGAATAGTAAGTGGTAACTTGTATTATTCATCTTACTTCAACTTGTACTATTAGTTAATCCACATGATAGCCTTTGCTATCCAGTTGAGAGGTTCATTATACATTTTTTAGAAATATGTAAATGAAATTTAGGTCTTAATCAACCCCTAATCAGAAGAAAATACTGAATGTCAAGTTCAGAGATTTTCTACATTAAAATTGATTTTCTAAATTGTTTTTTTATGCCATGTAATAAATCATGCATATCTATATCATTTGATACCATCTTCTATGTTGGGTAGCTAAGGCTATATGAGATAGGCATATTTTTTTATTGCTACAGTTTTTGGAGAAACAACATAGAATTCTGTTAGGGAAAAAAAAGAACCTTCCATTTTTGTGAAGAAAAGCATAGTACAAATGTGGAATGAATTCCAACAAGCCAACTCCATTTCCCCGCACACTGCGCTCATTAGATGAAAACACTTTGGTTGAGCTGAGAGCTACAAAATTAAACACTTGGGCAGTAACATGTGCTGCAATGAAAAAAATGTGGTGAAATCTGCTGCTTTGATAACATTTACATGCCAATATCCATGTCCAAGTCTGCTTCCAAGTTGCCCCGAGTGTGTCTTCAACCTCATTGAGTTTCTGGGCTTCAGATCTCCACATTTTAATTTCCTGTTTACACATTGTTCTGCCATCATCTTAAAATCGACATAACGATACTGAATTCTCTTTTATGAGGATTTTATTTTCTTAGTTGTCTCTTTTTGTAGGAGCTGTACCAGCTGCCTTACTAACTACAAACCTCAACCCCCGGCATTTAAGAGCTTTAGTTTTGTGGCCCAACCTGTTCCTCTTTCTTTAGAGAAATTATCTACTCTGTTGCTAGACTCCATCCACCCACTCACTGGGTTTTTTTTTCATATTTGTTCTTTATTACCAGCATTTTCCAGAATCTATTGACTCTAGTCCTCCACCTTTAAAAGGTCTCCACATACCCATACGTCCAGTATTTGCTATGTAGTTTGAGGCTCAACATTACATAAAAACCAACATCAACAACAAAAAAAACTTCATAAATATGCCACTATGAGTTGCAATCTCTAGCTGAAGTGATCTAATATTTACTGTAGAAGTGTTATTTTCTCCTGATCCTGAGTTTTTGGTAATGTGACCCCTTCTCCAGAACACTCTCTTTCTTCACACATTGGAAGAATGCTCCCAATGGTTCTTGTAAATTGAAACTCTGCAGCATTGATTCTTCATACTCTGATGATAACAGCTTGGCTAAAATATTACTCCTCCTTTGCACAGTCCACTCTCCTTTCCCAGGAACAGTTCTGGGGGACTTAGACCAGCAAGCATTTCCAACCGTTTGGCTGTAGAGACTGACCTATGAATGGCATAGGAAAAATTCTGGAAAATCTTTGCTGGCAACATCTCTGGAAGTAGCTTCATTACTCTGCAGTAGAGACTATCTCACCATCTTGAGAATGAGAAATGGAAGCAGGTGCAACTCTTTGCAGCTATTTCTGCAATCTACAACTGTGATGACTGAAAAATGAGGCTTAAGCAAAAAGAAGGAATTAAGAGAAGCTAGAACTTGGGAGACATTAATGAACCAGAGACTATTCTTGCTTAGATTTTTACATTAATAATAATGAAACATTTCTAGTCTGAGTTTAAGTTGGCTGTTTCTTCTAACCCAACACTCCTAAATATGTATAACTTAGATAATTATTAGCATTTTAGTAACAAAATATTTTAAAATAGTGCATGTTGGTTCTTAGACACAATGATACTATATACTAATAAATTATGTAAGTTTTGTTATTTTTTATTTTTAATTACAAATTCCATCTGATACATTCTTTTTCCTCCCCATCTCCCTCTAGCTACTTCTCCACTCATCCAACTCCACTTTATTTCTTTCCCTCAAAACTTTGTATCCTTTATATGTACACAGAAAGGAAAAAGATTGCTTATTACTTTATTGTGATATTTGTTTATTGTAGTGATTTTGAATTGAACCCATGACATCTCTCAGGTATCGCTCTACATTAAATGATAACGTCAACGTCAGGATGGCTCTCATAGGTTAAGAATTCAAGATTGCTTTTCGCTGAACTGCGCCCTGCGAGCTCACACTGCACCCGGGTTCTGCTTCGACCTGCGGGTATGCTGCAGGCTAGGACCGATTATCAGAACCACACCAGACTGAGTGGATTGGGGGACCGTTTTGACCAGTCTGCACACTGCAGGGGGCGCGAGCCGAACGCTTCCGCCAGCAAAAACTCAGTCACTGTGTGAGTCCACCGGCGGATCTGGGAGGAACCCGAGTTCTGTCTCAACCCACGGCTGAGAGGATCCTGGGACCATCTCGACCAGACCGCACACTGAGGGCGAAAGCTGCACGCAAT
>JAQQSO010006012.1:0-11624 GCA_028658305.1 Pachyuromys duprasi
TTTTTTTCATGTATGCCTGTATACCAGAAGAGTGCCTCAGATCCCATTACTGATGGTTGTGAGATACCCTGTGGTTGCTGGAAATTAAAATCAGAACCTATAGAAGAACAGTACAGTCAGTGCTCTTAACCTCTGAGCCCTCTCTCCAGCATCCCACCTACAGGGTGCTTAATTACTTCTCTATTTGTTCATGTCAAAACACCATGGCAGAGGTAACATATAAAATAAATCATTTAATTGGGAGCTTGCTTACAGTTTTAGGAGGTGAGTCCCTGATCCTCATGGTGGGAGGCTTGGCAGCAGGGAGGAAGGAATATCTCTGGAACAGTAGGCGAGAGCTTATATCTAATCCACAGTGTGAATCAGAGGGTGGTAGTAAGATAAACAGAGATGTTGAGATCTAGGAATGGCATGTCTTTTTGAACTTCAAAATCTACTCCAAGTAATACATTGCCTCCAGCAAGGCCCACCTCCTAATCTTTCTCAAATAGTTCCACCAACTGTGACAAATAATTTAAACATATGAATCTATGGGGGCCATTTCTTATTTAAATCACTGTAGATGGTTAGTCTTCATTATGAGCTTGAAGAGATTTAGAGTCGTTACAGAACCAAACATCCTTGTGTGTTTGTGAGGAATTATCTAGATTATGTTTATTGACGTGAGAAGACTTACTCTAATGTTCAAGGCATGAATCCATGAGCTAGAGTCTCAGGTAGAGTAAAAAGAATAAGCAAGTTGAGCCTCAGCACTTTTCTCTCTTTGTTTCCTGTGATTAATAAGAGACCATTATCCAAGCAGTGGCGGTGTACTTCTTTAGTTCCAGCACTTGGGAGGCAGAGGCAGACAGATCTTTGTGAGTTCAAGGCCAGCCTGGTCTACAAAGAGACTCCAGGATAGCCACTGCTTTAGAGAAATCCCCTGTCTTTCAAAACAAGAACAAAAACAGACAAACAAACAACAATCAAGTCAATAAGAGACCAGTATCACAGAAGGAAAAACTTCTGATAAATATTTCCTTAAGGACAGTACATAGGATCTGTAGTCTAGACAGGGCCAAGCTGGCAGCCAGACTTAGTAATACACAAGAATCTTCTACATGGTTCTAGTTTGGGCATCATGGAATCTGTAAAATTGAAGAGATCATGAAGAGAAGGTGAGACTTGTCACCTTGTGGAGGGTTGGAGTTTCCAAATAAGCATGAACAACCATTGTTAAGGGTGTAACCCCAATTACAGTGGAGACTCCAGAATGTAGAAGATGACAGGAATATCAGTTGCCCACCAAAGAGAGTGACACATGTGTAGTGGAGCTGGTTTGAGACTCTAGGCATGGTATATGTTGTGAATGGCAGAGTCAGAGAAGTGGAGTTACCCAAGCCCTTGGTAGCCCAAAAGACTGTAAGTGAATCCTGGACATGATGCTACAGATTTTGACCCATTCTTGGAATTTGATTTTACTTTGACTGGAAGAACTGTGCCCTGGTGCTTCCCTTCAGAAAAAGAAAGTATGTAATTTATTTTGAATTTTGAGTAGCCCACATTTAAGAAACTTTGGATATTGTAAAGAGATTGAAATTTAAAGTATGTAAACTTTTAAAAACAAACAAACAAAAAAGATTGTGGCACTTTAAAAATTACAGTGTTTTATATTGTGATTTTAACATGAGATATTGGGGATAAACCGAAAAAGTTGAGTTATTATTTAATGATGATATCTTGATAATGTGTTAAGTTGTAACTTACCCCTAGCTTATGTTAAGTTTTGTCAACTTGACATAAGCAAGAATAGTGTGGGAACAGGGAAAGTCAATTGAAGAACTGCCTCCATCAGAATAGCATGTAGGCATGTCTACAGGACATTTTCTTGACTAATGATTAATGTGGGAAAGCTCAGCCTATTGTGGGCAGTCCTGAGCAAATGACCCTGAGTTGTATAAGAAAGAAGGTTAAGGTTCTTGGGATTTCTCTGGCCTTTATATAATACCCACACTTCCATTTTCTTTCTCTCATCCCCGGCTGACCAAGATTCCCAAAGTAAAGAGGCAGATGGGAAGAAGGTGTCTCTTGCCTCTGTGGTAGTAAAGGCTCTAATAACTTTACCCTTGAGCAGGACATCCAGTTCAAAAGGGACTTCACTTGCCTTGTCAAATGGCCTTGTTACATCAGGAAAGGGCAGCAGCAAAGGACCATCCTCTATAAGAGGCTCCAAGTCTCTCCTGCTGTTAAATAGTGCACTCAGGCTCTGGATGACAAGCCAACAGCTACCGATCTGCTTAAGCTTGCCCACAAGTACAGGCCAGACAAAGCTGAAGCCAAGGCTGCTGACCTGTGCTCAGAAGGCGGCTGCTGGCAAGAAGGTTGTCAGCACTAAGAGACTGCCTGCCCTTTGATCAGTGATCAGTACAGTCACTACCTTAGTGGGGAACAAGAGAGCTCAGTTGGTAATAATCACCCACGATGTGAAGTGATCCAGGAAGACATACCATGTGAAGACATGGTATGTATTCACTTATAAGTAGATTTTAGCCATATAGTACAGGATAAACATATTACAATGCACATTTCAAAAGAAGATAAGTAACAAGGAGGATCCAAGCGTAAATGTTTAAATCTCACACAGAAGAGAAATTGGAACAGCCAGAGGTAATGGCTGAAGACAAGGAACAAGGTTGGAGAGGAAACACAGAGAGGTAAGTGTGTGGATATCAGACTTGGGGAGAGTTGGAGCAGTAGGACAAAAGGCTTATAGAGAAAAGAAAAACTGTGGGTGAGGGCATCTCTCTGGCAAGCTTGAGACTTAAATTAGGGTAGGCTTCTGGGGAAATGTGAGAGGGAATCTAGCAGACACTCCTAGTGGCAGGATCCATGGAGACACAGGTGGATACCCTCTGTCTGGACAGGTCTCCTAGTGGAGGGAGAGGAACACCAACCCCCACACAAAAACTTCTACTCAAAATTCACCCTATCTAACAAGATGTGCATGGATAAAAATAGAGAAGATAGAGCACAGACTGAGGGAAGTTCCAATAAATACCTGGTCCATTCTGAGCCCCACCCCGTGGTAGAGATCCAACCCCTGACACTATTAACACTACTCTGCTATGCTTGCAGACAGGAGTCAAGCAGAGTTTTCCCTTTAGAGCCTTAATCCAGCAGTGCCTCAAAACACTCTGAGATTCAGTCAAACACTGAGTGAGGAGTAGGGACCTGTGGAAAAGGCAGGAGAAGGAGAAACGGACCTGAAAGTAACAGAAACTTTGCAAAGAAGAGCAACAGAGACAACTAACTAGACACAGAAGGGGCCTGCTGAGAGTGAAGCAACAACCAAGGACTTTGCATGGAGTAGACCAATGTCCCCCTACAAAGATGAACTAATGGGAAACTCAGACCACTGAGTTTACTCTCTCTCTCTGTTACATGGACTCTCTTGCCAGCTTTTCAATTACTTCCCCCTGGAGGGACTGCCCTACTAGGCTAAAGGGGAAGAGGACATGCTCAGACCTGATGAGCTGCAGTGGATGGGAAGGAGGGCTCCCCTTTTCTGAGTATTAGGGGAGGTGAGTGCAGGAGAGAGAGGGAGGTTGGGACTGGGAGGTGAGGAGGGATGGAGCTATGACCAGGATGTAAAGTGAATAAATTAATTAACTAAAAAATAAAACAAACAGGAAACTGAAATAATAATAATGAAATAATAATATATAAAATTAAGAAAACAAACATGAATAGAACAAAACAAACAGAAAAACCACAAGAAGCACATATGGACATAGAGATATTCAAGTTGGGAAACTAAAATACCATAAAAACATAAAATCAGACACCATAATATATAAGCAAAATATCTGTAGGGGAAAATAAACAAGTAAACCAGAAATAGACAATGCATTATGAGGCACTACACACACACACACACAGAAACATTATACATATGCTTTCAGAACTACTATCATTTGTGTCTAGTCATGGCTGGGTAGAATTAACATATTAAAAATGGACATCTTACCAAAAACAGTCTATAGACTCAATGTAATTTCCATCAAATTACCAACATAATTCTTTACAGACCTTGAAAGAAAAATTCTCAAATTAATATAGAATAACAAAAAAAAACAAACAAGAATAGCTAATCCTCTACAATAAATGACCTTCTGGGGTTATATCAATATAAAACCAGACACACTAAATTTGTTGGAAGAAAAAGTGGGGAAGAGCCTTGAACTCATTGGCACAGGAGACAACTTCCTGAATAGAACACCAACAGCACAGGCTCTAAGATCAACAATCAATAAATGAGACCTCGGGAAACTGAAAAGCTTCTGTAAAACAAAGGGCACTGTCAACAACAAAATGATAGCCTCCAGATGGGGAAAAGATCTTCATCAACCCTACATTCAATAGAGGGCTTATATCCAGAAAAATAACATTTTCAAAAGAATACCTGAGTACCACTTGCCCACATTCTAGTGTGTTATATACAAATTCCCAGTGGTTTGTGATTTCTATTGGGCCATATATGGTTCTCATAATGCCTATGTCTTTTGAGGACTAATGACTATTGGTTATTTATCATCCATTTATCCATTAAAATTTCTTGTTTTAGTCATTCATCTACCCACTCATCTGTATCTGTGTGTCTACTTTTTATCTATCCATCTATCTACCTATCTATCATTTATCATCTCTCTGTCTATCTCTATCATCTATGTCATTCTATCATCTATTATTTATCTGTTTGCCTGTCTATCTATTGGTCTGTCTATCTTTCTACCCACCTACCTACTGATCTATTATGACCAGTATCTTAGTTAATTTTTTTGGTGTTGTGGTAAAACACTATTACCAGAGCAACCTATGGAAGAGTTTATATTAACATATGTTTTCAGAGAGGGTGTCCATAATGCTGGGAGAAGCATGGCAATAAGTGGATGGAGCAGGAAGCTGAGAGATCACATCTCCAAATACACACAAATCACAAAAAGCAAACTGGAAGTGAAATGAAACTATACACACTTAAAGCCTGCCCCTAGTCCTGTATTTCTACCAATAAGGCTCTACCTCCTACAGGTTTTATAACCTCCAAAACATCACCACCAAGTGTGATTCAAATATGAGAACCTATAGAAGACATTTGTCTTTCAAACCATCACAATCTGTTACAAACCATTTTACATGATAATAAAGGTAGAAGTAAATAACTAGGATTGAATTTGCAATTCCAATGAACAGATGAATATATAAATGCAAGAGGAAGTTTGTAGAAGGTGAAATTTTTTATATTCCTAGAAAGGGTTAACCAATCCATCCCATTATTCTTGCTAATTCAGTTATGCTTCCTTTGTCCATTCTGTCCCAATATATTAAAAATCTCTTAACTTATTTAGTACTGAGACCTGAGCCCACATGAATTAATTTGGATACAAATATGATCTGAACAGATGTGAGGCTCTATATTGACTCCAGCATAGTTACTGTGAATATGCAAAAACTCCCTCAAGAAACAACATTGTGTCTGATTTCTGGATGCAGCCTTATGCTGAGGACTTGATGCTTCATATGCTCATTACCTTGTCTTAAAATTGAAATCGTAAACATCGTCTGAAAGACTCTACCTAGCAGCGTATCAAAGTAGCTGCTGACACTCATAGCCAAATTTTGGACAAACAGAAGAGTCTTCTGAAAGAATGGAGGAATAGAAGGACCTGGAGGAGACAGGAACTCCACAAAGGACGAATAAAGCCAAAAAATCTGGGCCCAAGGGGGCCTACAGAGACTCATACATCAATCATGGACCATGCAAGGAGAGGACATACAGCCCCTACTCAGATGTAGCCTAGAGGCAGTTTAGTCTCCTTGTAGGTACTCTAGTAAGGGGAGCAGGGGTTGTCCCTGCTTCTGATTAGCATATGAAAGCTTCTGATTAACATATGAAATAAGTTATTTTTACTGATGTTGGGAGACTCCTCCCCACCTGAGCTACAAGTTAAAAAGAAAATTTGAGTGAGAAAATCCCCTATCTCTAGACTGAGGAGAAGGTGAGTGTTAGGTAACCAACACCTTGAGGCTCACTACTCTCTGCCTGAATAATGTTACAGCTTGTAACCTTTCTCAGTTCTCTGGCTACTTCCCTGCTTAAGAGTGCCTTTCTTTCGTTAATACACTTTCTAGTTTTTTATGAATTTTCATAAATTCCCTTGTTTAATCCTTTGTTCTAGGACCTAAGAATCTGGATGCTTTCTAGACTGCAGTCCACTCCTTCAATATCGTTGCTGCATATGCTCTCCTATTCCTTGCTTTTCAACTACATGTCTCTGTTCAGCTCTGTACCCCATTTTTAAAATTAGATTACTTGATGTGTTGCTGTTTAACTTCTTGAGTTCTTTATATATTCTGGATATTAGCCCTCTGTCAGATATAGGGTTGGTGAAGATCTTTTCCCAGTCTGTAGGCTGTAATTATGTCAGAGGCTGACAACTACATGAGTTCCAGTTCCAGAGGAATCTAATACCTTCTAATGGCCTTCTAATCTAACGGCCTTCCCAGGCACCTACACTCATGTTCATTTACCCCCACACAGACAGAGACACAGGCTGACATAGACACAGAAGCACAGACACATACACACACACACTTATAAATAAAAATACTGTGATTCATAACATTTAATTGTCTCAGATCACAGCGCAGGTGCTTTAGACAGTGCTGATGGCATGGTCTTGTGAATCAGAATGCACACTGTGTTTATTGTGTGCTCAATTTCAAGGCTGCAGCAAAGTCATGGAAGAAGAAGGCTGATCACTAGGGGAAACACAGTGGATTAATTATGCCTTTATATATGAATTAATTTTTGGAGGTTTTTTGTTAAGAAATCTTGTACTATTAGTGGTACAATGTTCAGCCTTTTTATCGGCTCTGGGAACCCACTCACATTATCACATTTGCCTTTTAAGTACTTACTGCTGAGCCAATTTACTTCATATTAAACTTTTTCTAAAGAAAGTTTTATTTTCCCTCTTTGTCCAACTATTTCTGTTATATTACCTACTTAATCCTTTTTGAAAGTCTTCTCAGCAGACTTCTCTGTACTTGGGTTCTATGACAGTGAGTCAAATATGCTACCATGCTCTGAGTGTGTGTCAAGGTGAGTATAAAAGACATCTCCTTAATTCCTAGCATTTCTAGGAAGCTTTTGGCATTAGAGTTCAGATCTTTAAGAAATCATTTCCTCTGAGTTGGAAATTATTATTACTCTTCTCATGTAAACTAGGTGAGCCAGCTGAGCTACAGAGATCTCTCTCTATTGGCTTCCTCTCACCAGTTCCCAACAATGGAACTGGTGTGTGCTTACAATGCCTGGCTTTTTACTGAGGTACTGGGGATCTGAACTCTGGTTCTCATGCTTGCTTGAGTATCACTTCACTAACCAGTTCCCTAGTCCCCTGATGCTTGACCTTTGTCCAGCCTGCCAGCTCTGAACAGATATAACAACTTCCTCCTCCAAGGGAAGACAAATGCCAAAGTATGAACTGTTGCTGTAATTGAATTAACTCCAGTAGCTCATGGTCTAACAAGAATCACACATACCATCTCCAGATCAACTGCCTGGAGTTCTAGGTGGGGAGAGATCCAGAAAACAATAGAGAAAAGATTCATGAGTTCAATCTTGCAGTCTCTAAGTTTTGTTACTTTTATTAAATTCATAATGACTTCTATTTTCTTTATCCTCTTGTCATTGTATTCCTGAATTTAAATTTGCATTTTCAATGGGAAACAGACATTTGTACACAGTGGAGTTAGGTGCTTAGGGAAAGAGAAAGTTTCACTGGAGATACATGGGCCACTCTGCCTGGAGAGAGAATAAGAAACAGAAATTTCTGAGCTTACTGTTAATGTCAGGAAAGAAACAAATTTGAAAAATGAAGAATGGTCAAATCTCCAAACTTGCTCTAGAGACTCTCCTTAAAGAAATTCTTCCCAATGCTGCAGGAATTAAAACTATAACCAAGGAAACAGGCAAAATCAGCCATAATCCTCAGAGGGAAGCCATACTAGAACCACAATTCAAAGTGCAATATCAAGAAATGCTACAATAACGAGAAAGAAATGGAGCAAGACAGTGGAAGGGGGCCAAGGGACACTGTGTTTTTCTTTGCTTGAACAGAAAAGCTGGGGAGTGTATGCTTCGAATCTTCCCAAGAGAGGAAACAAGAAATTATAGCCTGCAGAGCTACTGCCTGAGAAGAAACAAAGAGGGCTGAGATGAACAGCAGGGACTCTGGGGGTTGGCATTCACTTTTAACCCTGCACAGCCCACATCTGAAGGCAACTTGCAGTGGAACCCGAAACACTTCTTCCACAGTCTGTGTAGGTCTCTGCCCTGCCCAGTAAGTGGTATTCCTGATGGCCTGAGACAGTGATGTTGGGAGGAGAAAAGTGTAACCTTGGGGAAGACAGAAGGTAGCACTGCATGTAGGAAATAGTCTCCTCCAGCATTCACTCTTCAAATACACATGAGTCAGCTTCCTCCCTCTTTCTTTTGCTGTCTGGTTTTGTCGTCTTTCCATCGGCTAGAAAATAATTGCTGTATATTTGACTTTCTACATCAGTAGGCCTCATAACTACTTCTGTATTCAAACAACCATAGTATAAATATTGTTTTTCCAGACAACTTATATGTAGTATGCAGCACCTACAATGGTCACATCTGGTCTGAAAGTATAAAGATATTTCTCACTCATCATTTCCTAAGCAATTCAGAATAGCGACGATTTACGTAGCTTTTACATTATATTAGGCATTACAAGTTATTTAGAGATGAGTGAACACACATGGGAGGACATACATTGATTCAATGCAAAGAGTATACAATTCTATACAAGGAACTTGAGGATCATTGGCTTTTATATTTTTATTTTGTGGAGTTAAGAGACAGCACCTTGCATACAATAAAGTAAGAGAATCTCTCTATCTATCTCTATCTATCAATCATCTATCATTATATATATATATGTCATATACAAATCATACATATGTGTGATCAATAACACCTTTTTAAAATCAATTTAAAAACTTTTTTTGAGAATGTCTTGCTGAGCACTATATTTACATCAATTTCATGCATCCTTCCACCTTCACGTCTTCCCATCTCTCCATACCTTCTCTCAAATTCATGACCTATTTTTTAATTATTCTTTCACAAATACGCATATGTAAATGTAAATGCAGGCTAATGAATCAAAATTCGTTTTGTTTCTTGGGTTTGGATAACTTATTCGGAGGCTCCTCCCTGGAGAAAACGGATTCTACCTCTCTAAGAAGCCATTAGTTAGTTACCTGTAGTTTTTCATCTATGGCAGTGGCTCCTTTGGCAAACCTATATTGCTAAAATTATTTATATTATGATTTATAGCATTAGTAAAATTATAGTTATGAAGTAGCAACAAAAATAATTTTATGGTTGGAGATCACCACATGAAACTCTGCATGAAAGGGTCTAGGAAGGTTGAGAACCACTCTTGCATGAGTAGGCACTTGTGAGATTTCCTTATATGTTGTTGCGTCAATTGGTGTTGATGTGCAGGAATTGTTTAGGCAACACTTTTAGGATTTCATATGTTCAGTTTCTCTGTCAAATACAAAAGACATTGTTTCACAGAAAATATTCTGATCCTCTGGCTCTTACAATCTTTCTGCCCACCTTCCAAGATATTTCATGAACCTTTGGTATAGAAATGATGTTATAAGTGTATCCGTTTTAGATCGACACTTCACAGTTAGTTTTTCTCTGCATTTTGCACAGTTGTGGATTTCTGTGATTGTTTCAGCTACAAAAAGAAATGTTTTTGATGAGGAGTGAAAGCTATGCATACATGTGTGTATAGAGATAAGTATCTAGAATATAGTTAGGAATTATATCGGTTTAAGAATGTGCAAGGGCTGCCTCGGTCATGAACTCAGTTGCCTGTTCTTTGATCACTTGCCTCTAGCCATGTGACCTTACCAGGCCACAGAAGAAGAGGATCCAGGAAGTCCTGATAAGACTTGATAAACTCTGGGCAGATGGCAAAAGAGGAGAAATCCGCCTTTCAGTGCACTAGGAGAAGGGAATAGAGAGGAAGAGAGAGGGAGGATAGGACTGGAAGAAGTTGAGATTGAGAGCTTGAATCAGGATATATACTGAATAAATTATGAAAAAAATTGAAATTAAAATTAAAAATAAAGTGGTGAAGATTCTTTCCAGTCTCTAGGCTGTCATTTTGTTCAGATGATAGTGTCCTTTGCTTTACAGAAGCTTTTCAGTTCCATGAGGTCCCCTTTACTGATTGTTGATGTTAGAGCCTATGCTGTTGGTGTTCTGTTAAGGAAGTTGTCTCCTGTGTCAATGAGTTCAAGGCTCTTTCCGACTTTTTCTTCTAACAGGTTTAGTGTTTCTGGTTTTATAGTGAGGTCTTAGATCCACGTCGAATTTAGTTTTGTGCAGGATGATTAATATGGATCTCTTTCCATTTTTCTACATGTAGACACCAAGTAAGTCAGCACCATTTGTTGAAGATGCTGTCTTTTTTTAATTGTACGGTTTTGGTTCTTTGTAAAAAATCAAGTATTTTTTAGGTATATGGGTTTATTTCTGGGTTTTCTATCCAATTCCATTGATCCACCATTCTCTTTCTATGCCAGCACCATGCAGTTTTTATTACTATTGCTCTGTAATACACCTGATAAACTAGGGTAAGACAGAAGGGGAGGAGGACCTCCAATATCAGTGGTCTTGTTAGAGGGGCATGGGGGAAGATGAGAGAGGGAGGGTGGGATTAGGAGGGAATAGGGGAGGGGGCTACAGTTGGGATACAAAATGAATAAACTGCAATTAAAATATAAAAATAAAATTTAATGAAAAACAAATAAAAAAAGAAAAGAAGAAATAAATAAAAGAAGAAAGTGGCAGCATTAGGTTTCCTCTAGGATCTATGACCTCACTAGCCACGGGTAGATAATTAGGTTTCTAGCACTCAGGATGAATTTCCTTCTACTTAGCGGTGGGCATTAAGTCTAATTAGACAATTGTTGATTGCCTCCAAATTATAAGAACTACTAATGCACTCTTGAGCCTATCTTTGTTGTGTTTCATAAGCTTTATATCTGGTTAGGACTACTGGTTACTTTTTTACATTGGTGCTTGCATAACATCTTCAGATAGAGCTAGTGTCAAGAAGAAGGTTTATAATTCAGTTCCATATCAGTCCTTTCAAGTTCTGTGTCAAGTATGTCATATCTTCACCAATTCTGGGAGTCAATCAAGGACAACAAAAATAAGATATATTTGCATATATATTCATATGTATATGGAAGATAGAATGTGGTCCTGAGCTCACTGTGTAAACCAAGCTCGAGTGGAACTCACAGAAATCCACCTATCTCTGCATGCCAAGTATTGAGATTAAAGACTACTTATATTAGTCTGGAGTCTCTTTGTGTAAGCTGACCAGTTACTGAAAAGGTTCCTATGTTTTCGTTTTGTTTTTTGTTTTTTAATAGATATTCTATCAATCTCGGGGGAAGCGGTATCAAGATGGATCATCACCCCAAATGATGCAACCTCATTCAAACTATATGGAATACTTTTT
>JAQQSO010006013.1:0-11623 GCA_028658305.1 Pachyuromys duprasi
TCTCGAGCTCCCAGCTTTCCTCAGTTGCCTGTAGTTATTCGTGTAGAGTTGAGGCCTCATGGGCTTTTCCATGTGAAGTTTGACATGCTTGTGTGTGTCCTCCTTGTTCAGCTCATGCTTGGACAGACCTGTCAGTGACACTTTATAGGTATAGATTTTGATGTTACTAGGAGACACAATTTCACGGCAAGCCCCCTGATCTTCTGGCTCTTACAATCTTTCAGTCCCGTCTTCCACAATGATCCCTGAGCCTTAGGTGTGGAAGTGTTGTGTAGCCGTATCCATTGGAACTGGATTCCACAACTCTTCGTTTGATTAGTTTTGTTTTTCCATAGTGCTTGCCAACACTTTTCTGTGGCTGTAAGGACAAATGTTTACAGATTGCAATCTGTTAGGGTTTTTGTTGGTTTAGTAAATCAGTGGTTGCAGATTCTCTTCCAATGATGGTGACTTCACTAGCCCTGAGTAATTACCCAGGTTTCTAGTACCAAGCAAGATCTTCCTCCTGACAAGGTATGCAAGCCACTACTTCATCCTTAGGGTTACTGTGCCATGCTGCTTGTTGGTGTGTTCTCCCAAATGTTCATTGCAGTGAGTTATTGGTCTGGTTCGAGGCCTCTGGCTTCTGTTACACTATCGATACTGCATCGTCATTGGGACTCCTCTTGGATATCCTTTTGTTGCCCTGTATCCAAGATCTTGCAGCTTTGCTTCTGCAGGACCAGCCCCTTCATGCACTCCCACAGTTCACAGATGGGGTAGATCTTGGGGTGGGCCAGCTCAGAGCCCTGGATCTGGGACTGGGTGGTGGCTGAGCTGGTCAGCCTCACAGCTCTCCCATGTTCATGCCCTCAGGGCCAGCTCTCCCACACTGCCCTGGCTCATGGTGGGGCCAGTTCTCCTGCATAAGGATGTAGGAGGGTATGTGGGAAGAGGGGGCATCTCTCCTATGCCTAAGCTACCAAATGGCCAATAAGGGGAGACGCCACCTCCTCATAGCCCTCTGACAACAACATGGCCCCAGGCAACAGCGCAGAAGAAGGATGTCTGCTTGGCCTTTGGGGGTAACATGGGCCATGGACATCAGTGCAGACCCCTGCTACTGCAGGGCGATGGGTCCAGACAAGGCTATCGACGGCAGCATGGGCCAGGGTCTCACCATGGCTTCAGGTGGCCTCTCAGCATACTCACATCAGGCTGTTCCTCACTACTCTGAGTCTCCAGTGTTGCCTCTCCTTCATTGTGCACACACTGTTCTGTTTCTCTTTCTCTTCCATGTCTTCGCTACTTACTTGCTCACCTCAGGGGAGCCGCAGGCCTCTGGCTATCTTATACCTAGCACCAGACAGAGGTCTTCCTGTTTATCTATTTCTTCTTGTTTTACTAATGTTCGTGTTTGTATAAGATGCCATGCACACAACCAGTCTTAAATCCAATGAGGTTTACTGGATGGAGACAGAGAAAAAGAGGAAAGAGAGAGGCATAGTAGGGGGAGGGGCACCCCAACAGGGTGAGGGGAAGAGCAAGAGAGAGAGAGAGAGAGAGCAAGAAGGCAAGAGAGAGACAAAGTGGCTGTTTGGTCCCTTTATGGAACAACTTAACTGCGCCTGCCAGGATTCACACTTGGCAGGCAACACGTGGTGGCATCAAAGGTTGCTAGGCAACCCAGAAGCAGGATGCCTAAACACTAACAAGAAATCCTTTGTAAATTTCATACCGCGTATTTTGATCATACCTCCCCAACTTCTAGATCCATCCCTTTCCTTACACATTCAATGTTGTGTCGTTTTTCATTTTATTTTTGTAGTTTTTTTAGGCACAACGTGCAGTTTTTGCTGCGTGAATATAAATACTCTTAGATGTATGTCCTTTCCCAGTGTCAAACATTTAAGATGACCCCTTCTTCCAGCAGCTATCAACTGCAAATAGCTCATTAGCTGGGGCTGTAATTTCATGCCTACGTCCCCTCTCCATGCTGAGATTTTGTGTGGCTCAAACTTGTCTGTGTGGTCACACCTGCTGTGAGCTTATATGTTCCACTGCCTTGCTATGTCCAGAAAACACTATTACTGTGTGGTTATTTGCCACTTCTGCCCTGTACAGTCTGTCTTCCTCCTCTTCTGCAATGGTCCCAGTCCCTTCGGGTGGGTTTGGGATATGATACAGCTCTTCCATTCATTGCAGAGCATTCTGAAGTCTTTCATTCTCTGCACCTTGACCAGTTGTGAGACTCTGTATTAGTAGACAGAGATTTCTCTGATGAGAGCTGAAAGATGCAGCAATCTATGGATAAGACAATAAGTCAGGAATCTGTTGAATACTATACCCATTTAGCAGAGTAATATTGTGTTTTTCCCTAAGAACTATGAACTGTCTAGCCACAGGTTCTTGGCCTTAGGATGGTGCCAAGTTTGGCTTTCAACCTGTGGAACAGGCCTTAAATCTGGTCAGAACATGGTTGGTACCTTCCAAGGCGTTAGTGCCACTCTTGTGCCTGTGTTTATATCTTTCCAGGCAGGTTGCTATTGGGGCTCAAAGGGCTCACAGCTGGGTAAGATTGGTGATCATTTTTGCTCTCTGGTACCGTCCAGCACTGTGAAAGCTGGCCAGTAGGAATGATGCTTCCACATTAGTGCCAGCATGATTACTGTGTGTCGTGGGACTCATCTTTGGAATGTCTTAAGCATCAGGGTCTGACCATCGGGTTCTGGTAGATGAATGTGGCTGATAAATGAAAAGTTTCCCAGAATGCTCAAGTATTTGAACATCTTGCTGTTTAGGGAGGCCGTGGTGAGGTCTGGCCTTGCTGGAAGAAGTACATAACTGCGGCCAGGCTTTGAGAGTTGATAGCCTCCCCTCACTTCCAGTTTGCTCTAGTTTTTCCAGTTAATGACGTTGGTTATCTCTCAGCTTCCATTCCTGCCACTTGCTGCCCTGTCTTCCAGCCCTGAGGAACTCTCATCTTTCTGGACCCCCAAGCCAAAGTCAATTCTCCCTTTTATAAGATACTTTTGCTCACATTTTTGTTATCATAGTAACAGAAAAGTAACTAATGCAGAAGTAGGTACCAGAGTGTGACCTATTGGCTGTGAAGAACCTGACAATATTTTTGTTGTTGGTGGTGGTGGTGGTGGTCATGGTGGTGGTGTGGTCTTTGGTGGTAGTGGTTTTGGTTTGAGGAATGTGGAAGACTTTGGAAACTCTGTTCACCCTAAATGCTGGGGCCAGTTTCTCTCTGCCAAAGGAGCCATTTCCTTGTCACTGTCTGAAAGGAACAAATGACTGTTGTGGTGCCTGTTATACCAAAGTTCATGCTGGTCTCCAGACTTCCTCAGATTCACAAGTCCCTGTGGCTCTCCTCAGCTCTGCTCAGCCGACCCCAGCCACAAACTTCTTTAGCACGAGGTTTCCCTCTTGCAGCCACTCATTCCTATATACCCCTGCTGATTCAGCCACGTGCTGCCTTGGTCCTCCTCTCTTGGCTCCCTCTTTCTTGCCCCTCTTTCTTGGTCCCCATTGCCTGCACTCTTTCACTTCCCCACTCGCTAAACTCCCGTCTCCTCCTGTCAAGGCCTGGTTCAGTCTTCTGGCCTTGCTCAGTCTACTATTTTCCCTCTCTGCTCTGCATTCTTCCAGGAGCCCTTGGCTGTACATCATATCTACAATCAAAACCTTCCCCTCAGTGTGCCTTGGAGTTGTCATGTCCTCAGTTTGTACACGTGTACACATGAAGGGCACATGGGTCAGATGCATATACACATAGCCGTTGGCCAGACCTCGTGGCTATTGTTCCTTGCCCATTCTCCTGGCTCTCTAGGCCCTCCTCTTCTATGTTGGAGCTCAAGCCCTTCTCAGAAACAAAGAATATTACCTTGGTTTAGGGGTACATATTTTCATGGCTTCTAGGAGGCTGGAGATAAATCTTTTGACTAGGGTAACTATGTGAAATAAAATCAAGCAGGCTCCTGGAATCAAAAGCATAACAACCATAATACCCTCGGATTACCCCACACACACCAAAGAGGAAAAACATCCCCAGATCATTTATCTGGGTTCTATTCACTCCAGGTGTGGGTTAGAACACGAGCAACCTTCATCTGATTGGTGTTTTCTTCTATGACTTTTCCTTCACCATCTATTCATATACGGTTATTCAGATCGAATTTTTCACAAGTTCCCCCTTTAGAAGCAAACAAATAGTCTAAAGCTAAAGAGTCTGAAACTGAAGTTTATTAGTTATAACTTTAATAGCATCTTATAACCTGATGATTTGTTTCAACATATAGAATGATGGAGATATGGTAACCCCAAGATCCATTCTCTGCCTGTGTAGCTGGATCATAATAATGGATTATATGTACAAAGGGGCATTTGTTAGCTTTATAGTCAAAAATGTGTTTGAGGCTGGTCAGTTTCTTTGGGTCTCATAGTCCTCATTTATCTGATATGTTGCTAGGCTCGAGTCCTGCTTCATGCGGGGATGGTGAAGACTATGGTGCACTAGCCCAAAGGGGAGGTAGGGGTCTGCAGCAAGCATGAAAGGAGGATCCTTAGCAGTGGCAAGTACAACTGGAAAGAACACCTGGGAGACAGTGTCAGAGAAGAGCTCCTTTATTAGGAGGGGGCAGGGGATATTTATACCCCAGGCAGAATGGCAAGTTGGATCCACGTTGTGGTATGTTATTGGTTGTGACAAGAACATCAAGGTTCTTCGTTTGCATATCTGGGAGCAGCAGGGCCCAGGGGGAAGAACCTTATAGGGTCCAATAGAAAAGGAAGGAAGTCCAAGTGAGTACTAATCATCTCACCCAGGGTTCCCTTCTTGCTTAACTTCGTTAGGTATACAGATATTAACATTTTTATCCTATATTATATGTCTATTATCCACTTATAAGTGAGTATATACCGCGTGTGTCTTTCTGCTTCCGGGATACCTCACTCAGGATGATCTGTTCTCGATCCCACCACTTCCCTGCAAATTTCATGATTTCCTTGTTTTTAATTGCTGAGTAGTATTCCTCTGTGTGAATGTACCACAATTTCTATATCCATTCATCAACTGAGGGACAACTGGGTTGTTTCCAGCCTCTGCCTATTACAAATAAAGCTGCTACGAACATGGTTGAGCAAATGCCCTTGTTTTGTACTTGAGCAAATTTTGGATATATGCCTAGTAGTGGTATAGCTGGATCTTGGGGAAGCACTATTCCTGTTTGTCTGAGAAAGCACCAGATTGATTTTCAAGGTAGTTGAACAAGTTTACATTCCCAGCAGCAATGGAGGAGGGATCCCCTTTCTCCACATCCTCTCCAGCATGTACTGTCACTTGAGTTATTGATCTTAGCCATTCTGATGGGTGTAAGGTGAAATTGCAGGGTCATTTTGATTTGCATCTCCCTAATGACTAAGTAGGTTGAGAGTTTCTTTAAGTGTTTCTCTGTCATTCTGTGTTCCTCTACAGAGAAATCTCTGTTTAGCTCTGTACCATTTTTTTAATTGGATTACTTGCTTTGTTTCTTTTTAATTCCTTTAGTTCTTTATATATTCTGGATATAAGACCTCTGTCAGATATAGGGTTGGTGAGGACGCTTTCCCAGTCTGTAAGCTGTCATTTTGTTCTGACAACAGTTTCCTCTGCTTTACAGGAGATTTTCAGTTTCGTGTGGTCCCATTTATTATTTGTTGGGGGGTTTTTTTGGTTTTTTATTTTATATTAATCACAGGTTATGTACATTGTATCCCCGTCAGAGCCCCCTCCCTGATTCCCTCCCAAGCCCCGCCATCCCTCCTTCATCTTCTCCCTGACCTTTTCCAAGTCCACTGATAGGGGAGGACCTCCTCCCCTTCCACCTAACCCTAGCTTATCAGCTCTCTTCAGGACTGGCTGCAATGTCCTCTTCTGTGGCCTAGCAAGGCTGCTCCTCCCTCGGGTGGTGGGGGAGGGTTGAAGAGCCAGCCGTTGAGTTCATGTCAGAAATAGTCCCTGTTCCCCTTACTAGGGTACCCACTTGGATACTGAGGTACCATGAGCTACATCCAAGCAGGGGTTCCAGGTTATGTTCATACACGGTCCTTGGTTTAAGAAACAGTCTGATAAAAGACCCCTGTGCCCAGATATATTTGGTCCCTGTGGAGCTACTGCCCTCTCCAGGTCTTACTAACTCCCTCTTCTTTCATATGATTCCCTGCACTCTGCCAAAGATTTGGTTTTGAGTCTTAATATCTGCTGTGATACACTGCTAGGTAAAGTCTTTCAGAGGCCCTCTGTGGCAGGCTCCTGTCCTGTTACTTGTTTTCTCCTACATCCAATGTCCGTCCAATTTGACTTTCTAAGTGAGGATTGATCATCTTATCCCAGGTCCTCTTTCTTGTTTATCTTCTTTAGGTGTATAGATTTCAGTATGTTTATCCTATGTTATAGGTCTATATAAGTGAGTATATACCATGTGTGTCTTTCTGATCCCACCCATGGTTTCTCTTCTCTCTGCAAGCCCTCTGTCCTCCTGGATCCACTCTCCCCGGTAGATCTAATTCTTAATGAAGTGGTAGATAATAGTTCATTCCAGTGTAGAGATGTCTCTTGAGACTGTTTCCCTAGTTGTAGCTTCACTGACCAGTTCATACACTCTATCTTCTCAGGCATCTGTACGATTTCAGCCATGATTGCTGGTCTATTGTATGATCCTTTGGTGACAGGAATTTCAGTTGAGGGCAGATCTCCATTAAGAGAACTTGGACCTTTAAATATCTTTTTTTTTTCAAAAGACATTCTAAAGATCCAGAATTGAGCTCAGCCTGAACTAAAGAAGGCCTTTTGGTGGTTAGATAAAAGCCCATATTCCTCACAAACTTTTGAAACTGGTTCCCTTATGCCAAAAGAAACCATTTCCCTTACCTCTGGGTGACATATGGGCTATCCATGGTGCCTATTATTTCTTTCTTGTTTCCAACAAGGGTCTATCCCTGGGTGACTCCATTTGACGTTTTTTTTCTTTTAGCATCCTTTTATGTATGTGTTTTATATATATATATATATATATATATATATATATATATATATATATATATATATATTAGGGAACTTCTATGTGTTTGGTTTCCATATGATGTTTTAGAAACGTCTTTTGTGTTAACTGTCCTTTCTCATTCCCCTCTAACTACTTATACTGGTGCATTCTGCTTCCCATATCACGATAGGCCCTCTTCCCCAACTACGGACTCTTCCTAGTTTTCTGGTATTTATGGGTATTCCAAATGGCACATACATACTTCAAGATTCAAAGCCAACATCCATAACTGAGAGAAACATGAAACATCTTATTTTTCTGGGTCTGGATTAATTCACTCAGAGTATTTTTTTCCAGCTCTATTCATTTACCTGTAAATTTCATTTTTCTTTTCAACTGAATAAGACTATATCATATCTGTATTCATTATCCATTCATCTGGACAGCTAGGTTATCTCCACCTCAGGCTATTGTAAATAGAACAACAATAAACACGGGTGAGCAGGTATCTCTTTTATCATATGTCTGTGCTTTGAGTATATGCCAAAGAACGGTATAGGTGCATCATGTGCAATATATAGTTCTTGCTTTTGTATTTTGAAGTCAACACTGATCTCAATAGTGGCTGCAATGGTTTGCACTCCCACCGGCAGTGAATAAATGTTAATCTTTCCCCTCATCCACACCAGCATTTGTCTTCACGTTCTGTTTTGCTTTTGCCTTGCTTTTTGATACTATTCAGTGTATGACTGTCACACAGAGCCAGAATGATGGAAAGAATAATGAAGTACACTGGGTGTTTTCTTAACTTTTTTAAAGCCGTATTCAGTTCGTCAGGAACTGCTGTAGAGTTTTACAGAAAAACTCCATTTACTGTGTTTCTGAAATCACGAGAACTACAGTTTGAAAATGCAGCTTAAGGAGTGTCCATCAACTTCAACTCTGGGGAGGGGAGATGATGTACTGCCTGGGCAGGGGTAGCACACAAACGAGAAGGAAGTGCCCCTGTCTCCTGGATGAGGTGGGTTCCAATGGTTTGTCTGTTTGTTACTTTTTGCACAGACCTCTGGCAGAGTCATGCCTAGTGCCCTGGGTGCCTCAGACAGTGGGAGAGCAGTGGGGAGAACTGGGAGCAGAGAGAGAGAGAGAGAGATCTTTTGCTGCCTGCTTCCCATGAATTCAAGTCCCAGGTTAGAAACAGATTCTTAGTGTGGGTGGAATTAGCTTTGTTTGAAAATAACTTTCTCCCTAGGGATTTGTCCTTCCTTTCTTCCACATTTGGGATCTGACAAGTTAAGAGTGTGTGTGTGTGTGTGTGTGTGTGTGTGTGTGTGTGTGTGTGTGTGAGGACAGCATGATAGTGGGACAGAAAAGAATATGTGAGTCAGTGCAAACCTACTATGGTACTTGGGAAATGCTTCCGATACAAAGGGCATATTGATGCTTACTCAGTGGTGTCAATTTTATGGAGAGAGACCCTGTCATCATGTTTAAAGGCCAGTTCCTTGATAACTTATACACGCGTCTTGCTAATTCTTGAAAACAGATGTAGGAAAGGTACAGAAAATAGAGCTGTTTATTGAAAGTACATGTGGTGAGGGGATAAGAGTATGGGTGGCCACAAAAACTTATCAGCCTCTGGCTCCTGGGGAAGGCTGGTTCTCTACGACTTCTGCACAATCTTCAGGGAAAGAAGCCTCTCTGAGCAGTTATAGCTTCTGCTGTCTCCTGTATTGTTCTCGTCTCCCCTTAAACCAATTCTACAACAAGCCAGAAAAAAGATTGGTTCAGTATTTAAACGGGATTATAATAAGAATATACATGGTGACACATTAGTTGCCGTTGATAATTTATATTAACATTGTATTGCACACAAAGCCTGAGGCCTCAGTCCTCTAATTCTGTGAGGGGTTGAGGGATGGCACAGGGCCCAGTGCATTTCTAGGATGTGGGGGGGGGGCCTCTGGCTTCTGTCCCCAACACTGCAAAATAGTCCCTGGACAAATGTGCAAACATTGCATGCCTTAGTTCTCTCTGTATACCATAAGATACCATGCCATACCATACCATACCATACCACACCAAGTCATTCCACGCCACAGCACAGCATATCATACTGTATCATACTGTACCATAATATAGCAAAGCATACCATTCCATACCATATCATACTGTATCATACTGTACTATAATATATCATACCATGCCATACCATAGCACAGCATAGCATACTGTACCATAACATATCATACCATGCCATACCATAGCATAGCATAGCATACTATACCATAATATATCATACCATGCCATACCACATCATACCATACCATATCATACTATATCATACCATACCATACCAGAGTCTGGAGGACATTAGCAGCATTTTCAAACAGATGCACTGGCACACTCCAGAGAATTATAATACCACATTATCTGTGTGGCTTCACTTGGCATGTCAAAACAGCAGGAGGACTAAGCATGTGGACTCTATGCTTTCCACATTCCCATCAGTCTCTGCCTAACCTAGTTCACATCAGCGTTATAAGAGCTGAGTTCTGCCTGTGAACTAACCACATATTCAAATTGCCCCTGTGAGGATAGAATTTATGCTTAGTTTTCAGTATTTTAAATAGTTTAGGATCAGGGATCACCTAGCCATACTAATATGATTCTCATTTGAATAATTTGTATGTCAGAATCTCAAGGGGATGTCTCCACAGAGACATTCTACCTGAACATTATCAGTGATAGAAGGAATTGTATATACATATATATGTGTATATATATGAATTTGTATATCAATATTTTCCTAATACAATTATTAATACATAGAATGTGTACATTTTGTATCAACACATATTTATAACTTACCTACAAGACACATGTATGTATGATATATACATAGGTATATATATATATAATACATATACATACATATATATATATATATACATACATATATACCTATTCTGTGTTCGTTTCAGAAGTTTTGCTCCATCATGAGCCTTTCTAGTTGGTTGGTTTTCTTATTCCATTTTATTCCAAACTCATTTTGACGTGGCTGTAGATATCTCAAAAGAGTTAAAAGCACTCGATGCTCTTGGAAGAGACCCAAGTTTGGTTCCTTGCTCTTATATAAGGCAGCTTATGAACACTTATAACTGAAGCTTCAGGGAATTTGACATCCTCTTCTAGCCTCTGATAGTGCATAAACACATGTTGCATACAGACAAAAAAACAGCTATACACATGAGTGAAAAATTGTAAACAAGAAAGAAAGAAAACAAAAAACCTCTTTAAAAATGTCAATTTTCAACACGATGAGATCAAAACAACAACAGTACAAGTTTACCCAAAGGACAAAAATATCCAAGATAAGAAGCAAGTTCTGGAGTGGGGGACGGGGTCCTATCAAATTGTCTTTTTCTCCTTACCTGAACTCTAGCTTCAGTCACACCTATCCATCTTGCCAGTTGTTTTCTGAGGGCAAAATGGCAGCTGTTAAGTATTGGACATTTTGGGAACAATAAAACATGTGAAAGATACTTAACATTTGTTTTAAATATTTGCTCCATCTTTCACCTTCTGTGACATTCAACTGGAAGAGCTGAGGGTTTAAAAAATTTCTACTGGTAATTTTATGTTATCATCCACCACTAACAGACATGAAAGCCCAAGCACATCCCTAATAAGCAATTGGAAATCCACTAATATTGACAGCAAAATCCTCAAATGAAATCCTTCTAGAATCAGGTGATGAGAAGCAGGAGCCTTTCTGAAATAATAAAACAAAAGCTATAAAACAAACACAAACAGGAAAAACCTGTATGAGGCTTTTTGTCAGGACTGAAGGATAAGCTCAAATAAAAGAAGACAAGACGAATAGGGGATAATCTGAAGATTTTTTTCTCTTCAAGTTTTTGTTTGTTTATTTCTCTGTGTACCCGTAGCTATCTTGGAAGTTGTTCTGTAAACCAAGCTGGCCACAAACTCAGAAATCCATCTGCCTCTACCTCCCAAGTGCTGGAATGGACACCCACCAGCTGGCTTTGCATCTGAAGATTTCAAGTTTTCAGTTAACTCAGGAGAATGTCCCCCATACTGATCACCAGAGGAATGATAGGTTTATTTCTTTCATTTATTTAGTGTGCATTAGTGCATGCATTCTGTAGGTTGAGGGGGGGGGTTCTGTGCTATGGTGTGCTATGGTGCATCTGTGAGGATCAAAGGCAACTGGTGGGAGTCTGTTCTCTTTTTCCACAATGTTGTTCCTGGAGATTCAACTCAGATTCCCAGGCTTGGTGGCAAGTGCCTTTACCCACTGAGCCATCATACCAGTCCTAGAGGAAAAAAAGTTGGCTACCACAAGTAGAAAAGAAACTTAAAACAATGAGAAATCAACAACCACTTCACAATACTGGCTCCCTAGTCTTGAATTTCCATCATGGGGGAGGGTAAAGCAAGAGGCCTTTTAAGATCCAGGCCAGCTTGGGATACAGAGTAAGATCTCATAGGAGCAAACCAGAAAACAAACAAACAAACAAAGAAATAAGCACTCAAGCAAGTGGAACACCCCCTGAATCCCAGTACAAGTGGTCTGGAGGCAGGGCTAGCCT